>PVIH01015653.1:0-48737 GCA_004025045.1 Sigmodon hispidus | reverse complement strand
TGCAAAGAGATTGTTTAGTTTGGTGAATAATGGCCTGAGGGGCAAAGGACTGCACTTGCGCCCACTGCTGTCAGCGTGCTCACTGTCCGAAATGGACCTGCAGGATGAAGGATAGAGACTGCCGAAGCCTGCCTAGACAGGATAAGACGGTCCTACCAAAAAATACCCTGCTTCTATGGAAACTTGTCAGATATCCTAGACCAGTAGCCACAAGGATGGATGCTCCCGCTATACAGAGAAGTGGTGGATGACTGTCCAGATAGTTAACTGACGTTGTCTTCTCCTAAATTCTGGAAGTTACTTCATGATTGCAACTTTAGATATATATTTTCCTTCTCAGGTCTTGATGGTATTGAAGATTAGATAGTTGAGGTTGTTATTACTTCACATTTCAGCAAAGACACTCAAGTGTTAGAACTCTATTGTTTAAGATAAATAGCCTTAAAGCAATCCCTGTGCATTTTCTCATATCAACATTTTAGATATTAAATTTTACTTTGTAGTTGTTGTTTGTTAGCAGTAGTTTGACCTCACTTACGTTGGTACCTTTCTCTTTCCCAGACACTGTCTTATGATGATCCCTATAGTATGTAGTTTTATACCTAGTTTAGAACCTTCCTATTTAGACAAAACGGGGAGATGTAGCAGGAAATCAGGAACTGTATATGTGAACGATCACATCATAGGAATGGAGACGAGCTGGGCGTGGTTAACTGAAAAGGATTCCGGAAGTAGACCTTCGAGGGAGGGGACCAGGACAGGAAGTTGTCATTCTTTCACGAGAGTTCCCCGACCGAGTGCGCAGTTCGCTCCAGCTGCCCGGGAGTTCGGACGTACGGTGTGGAGATGAAGAATCTTCCTTAGAAAGGCTCCGGCGCGCTGCAACCTCATCCTGTCATCTTCTCCTAAAACCGGCTCTGTTTTGTAAGCTATTTTCACCAAATAAACCCTGTTTAAAACATATCTTAGGGCGGGTTTTTACCGCGATATTCCACTAAAGAGACAGTGTACTTATGAAGGACCCTGGGTTCTAAGGCTTGAACCAGGCATTCAGTTCAGGTATATGGCAGAGCACCCCCCATGAGAACAAGGAACTAAAGTCTGTCACAGGAAACAGAGTGACCCAGCCCAGATAGCTGTAATCAACTCAGATAGGACATAATGGTCTGGTCGAAACTGTGATTAAAATATCAGAAGTTCCAAGCAGAATAGCAGTGATCAAGACCCGGTTGTAAAAACCCCCTAACCAGCTGGTCTTAAGGCAACCCCATGACTACTGTGAGCAACCTTATGACTTTGAAGTATGGCCTTTAAAGTGACCAATCATGTGTTGCCCCAGTTGCTATGGTGATTTTTATGTTCTTAGCCTTTAAAAGAGATAGGAAATTGCCCCTCCCTTGCTACTCCCTTGCTCCCTGAGGCAGGGAGGAAACCCGTCTGCAGACGAAATAAATCTCATGATTATTACATCAACTGGGACTGGAGTCAGGGTTTTTGGGGTCCCCCTTCCCGAGGATTGTACCCTGAGTCTGGGGTCTATCATGTGGGGGCTTGTCCGTGATTTTGGGGTGCCCCTGAACCCCCACTCTGGGGCCAGTTAGAGGTAAAAACAAGCTTGAATTGTTCTGTGTCTGTTGTGTCTTTGTCTCTTGTCTGGGCAATTTGGCATCTGTATTTTGTGCCTGCGCAGGACCAGTATTGTTGGGCCAGTGGGGGAGGCAGGCAGATGTGCCTTGAGTCCGGGCACCCCTGGTCCCCTCTCTGGAGGTCTCCTCTAGGGTTGTCTGAGAGGAAGGTAGAGGACTTGATGTTTTCCCTTCCTGGGGAATAGAGCCATTCATGGCCACTCCCGACTGTATCTGTATTTGGGCCAGTTGGGGAGACAGGCAGATGTGCCTTGAGTCTGGGCCCCCGGTCCCCTCCCTGGTGGTCTCCTCTAGTGTTGTCTGAGAGAAAGGTAAGAGTCTTGGTGTCTCCCCTTCCTGGGAAACAGAGCCATTCTTGGTCTCTCCCATCTGTATATCTGTAGCCGAGTTGCCCATCGTGCGGATTGTGTTTGCTTTGTGTTTGTCAATTGTCTCACTGTGTTCTGGAGTCTGTCTACAACAGAAAGACTGGTACCAAGAAGCCCTGGTTCTTCCCGAGACCCAGGGGGACCTGTTGCTGCCTGGGAGCATTCCCATAGCAGCCTCCTGAAAACTGTCATTGCTCTCTTCATGTATAACATTGCCCTGTTTGGTTTTATCTATGCAGATGTTTTAGCCAGGCTACTCCTATTGATGAATGTGTGAGTGCTTGAAAACTGTGGCCACAGAATGTGTGTTTGGACTCACATGTGCATGCATTTTTGTAACTTGGATGTTACCTGCTCATTTGGTTTTGTTTCTGTTCAGAAAGTTCTATTTGCCTTGTTGAGAAGTTTTATCTGTTTCTCAAGAAAGTTATCTATGCTGTTCTGATGTGTTTCTAACTTTGTTAAAAGCATAAAGCTGAGACAGAATGGTTTAAATATTTTTGCTATCTCTATTCCCAATAGCAGTCAGTCACCACCCACAGCTGCCATGACTGCACTTTTGGTCAAGAATCAGAGCTAAGCAGGATTTCAAATGTTTTTTGATATGACAGTGATAAAAATTATTAAATAAGGTTAAAATCTGTTATAATTAAAAATCTAAGCATATGGCATGACTCCATTTTAAATTGCATTTTGGTCAGTCATTGACTGTAGTTGCTGAGACAAAGCGACTGTTGCTTTGATCATTCAGATCCAGTGGGTTTGTCATCTTTTACAGAGGTTGGTTACAAATTATTATTAGATAAGAAAAACAAAAACTCTACTGCTAGTTTCAGATGCTTCATGTTGGTTGTGTGTTGCTACAGTGTATGCATACTGAAGAGAACCACAAAAAAGAACTGTGAAAGTTTTTATGTTGTCCAGAAGATGATAGAGAAGGCAGAGGATTAAGATAATAAAGAGACAAAAAAAAATGTCTGAAGCAAAGATGCCTAAGGAATTAGACCGACTGAAGGTATATAAAATGTTATAGAAGATCAGAGGTGATGTATATTTTGTTTGCTGTGGTTTCTCATACCTGCCAATACTGAATTTTAAAAAAGAAACTGTAAGATATTGGGTTAATTTGATTTGTTTTTTCTTCATTTTGAAATTAGCCAATGATTCTTCACTGCAAAATGTTTATAACATATATATGGTTATATAGACATGTATGTGACTTAGAGTTAACTATGTGTAGATGAAAGCTAGCTTTAAGTATATATATATATATATGTATATATATATATTTATGTAACTTAGATCTAACTGTGTATGTGTAAATATAACTATAATTGTTAAAATGCTAAAATTAGTTTACTTTTATTAATCATCATGCACTATTGATATTTATGTGACAAGAACTTTGGCAGATGACCTAATTTGAGCACATAAAGTCCATGCAGAGTGTACGAATAGATTCTATGTGCTAGAAATTGTTTTAACTTATCTGAAAACAAGTTTATAAGTATGTAATCAAGGTTGCAAAGACAGCTTATCTTGCCAGATATAGATCTTAAATCTAAGTTCAGCACATAGTTTTGAGAACAAACATTTTTAAGATTTAGAGTGATAATAAAGACATCTATGATATATTTGTAAAGTATACTAATGAAAAAAATGAAAACTAATTCAAGGCTGTTAAGAAACACCAGCAGTCATTCTTGTAAGTACTGTGATTAATTACAGGGTTGAGATTTAGTCTCTTATATAAGTTTCAGGGTAAGCTTATAAGTAACTAGAAACAAAGTTTTTCTATGCAGATATACCTGGGCAGCCCTCATATTTCAGAGATCTGCAAAATATGGCATTTAAAATGTTTGTTTCTCAGAGACTCCCAGATCCTAACAGTGACCCAATGTCTCCAAAGAAGATTATGAGACACCATGATCTTCGTGTGGATTGTAGCAGTGCTAACCTGGGCAAGATGCCATAGCACAATGCCTGCCTGCTGCCATGAACCCGGCCTAGATCTGAGGACATTAGAAAATTGATTGAACCCTCTTGCCTAGACAAAGTAAAGTCAGTCTTCTCCCATATGTCCCTCTTCTGTGGGAAAAACTCCCACCTTAAAGGCCTGGCAGCTGAAGACTTTGCTGTTTGGATATGAGCCCCCACATGATAGACCCCAGACTCAGGGTATTATCCTCACTCTTGCTCTTGTTTTTGATTTTTTTTTTTTTTTTGAGACAGATTTTCTCTGTGTAGTCCTGGGTGTTCTGGAACTCAGTCTGTAGACCAGAACTCAGGTAAACCAGGCCTGGCTGACCTGACTTTAGAAGAGATCTGTCTGCCTCTGCCTCCCAAATGCTAGGATTAAAGGCATGCACCACCACTGCCCAGCTCTGTTTTTTATATTCTCTTAACAGTGAAACTAAAGGGAAGCCTGGTTCCACAGTAAGAGTAATTGTTTGCTTTGACCCTACCTGCTCAGTTCCCACACACAGCCTGTACTGGCTGTCAGGCTTTGGAAAAATCATTGAGTAGAAATGAGAGTTCCCTGCCTTGTTGATGGGAAAGGCACATGTTCTCACCCATGTGCCTGAGTCAGAGGGCCCTGGCAGGATTGGAGAGAAAAAGGAGGTCTTAGACTCCCATAGATCCCTAAATGATATCATAGTTATATAAAAACTTCATCTACCATACAGTTGCTCAAATGTTGAAATGTGCTCAGCCCTTGGAGACCATATACAAGGAGGAGAAGATGTGTTTTGGTAGTTCTCCTTAAGGTCAAGGTCTCAAATTTGTCCAAAGCTTCCATGGAATACTGATTTGGAACACATTTTGAGTAGCAAGAGTCTTTCAAACTTTCAGCTATAATCATCTCTTCAATTTGCATTTTCAGTTTCTTAGTGAGATTGAACATCTTAGTCTGATTCTATTGCTGCTCCAAAACAGGAGAACCAAAAGGCAAGTTGAGGAAGGAAGGGGTCTATTTAACTGACACTTAGCTTTGCTATTCATCTCTGAAGGAAGCCATGGCAGGAATTCAAACAGGGCAGGATCCCAGAGGCAGGAGCTGATGCAGAGGCCATGGAATGGTGCTGTTTACTGGCTCGTTTCCCATGGCTTGATCAGCCCACCTTCTTGTAGAAGCCAGGACCAACAGCCCAGGGATAGCACCACCCACAAAGGGCTGTACTTCTCACTAAATAATGGTAATGCTTTACAGCTGGATCTCATGAGGCATTTCCTCAGGGGAGGCTCCTTCCTCTCAGATGACTCTGGCTTGTGTCTGGTTGACATACAAACCAGCTAGTACATTGAATTATGATAAATTTAAAATAAAGAGTATATAAGCTAGAGAATATAGTTTAATGTGTTTGCTTCAGTGAAATCATTGCCATGGTAAAGGTATTCAGCACACCTATTATTCCTTCCAAATTTCCATGAAATCATTTGTAATCTTAGATTTACAGCCTGCTCCCAGCCAGCCATTCTCTGTTCTGTCACTATAGATATGCTTATATTTCCTACAAATTTTCATCCATGTTCTCTGAGTTGTTTTGCGTCAGCTTCTGTGGTTGAGACTTGTGTACATTGTGATTCCTTGTTTTGTGTTGCACATTCACAATATTTATTGTATAAGAGGAGGCTGCTATGGACATGTTTGCATGCTTCTGCTTTCTTTTTTTAAAAAAAAAAAAAACTTTATTTATTATTTATTTATTTATTTGCCTTGGTGTTTGCCTGGAACTGGAACTACAGACAGTTGTTAGCTGCCATGTGGGTGCTGGGAATCGAACCCGGGTCCTCTAGAAGAGCAGATGGTGCTCTTAACCGCTGAGCCATCTCTCCAGCCCCATGCTTCTGCTTTCAAACCTCTTCAACACATCTCTGAGTGTGAGGTCAAATAATAGGTGAATTACTAATCAATCATATGGTAAGTGAAGTTTCAACATCTTAGACATTTCAGTACCACCAGCAAAAGATGAGGGATCTGGCTCATCTATATCTGTGTAAACATTTAATAATCAACCTTCCTAAACGTATAAGTATAAGGTCTCAGATATTGGTGTTCAAGAGGGACACCAAGGCAGATTTTTTTTTTTTTGTAAGACATTACTATGCCAGCAAAAATTGGCTGGGACTCTGAGGAGAGTTTGGTCTCTTAAGGCTAACAGAAGGTCCCACCTTTCAAGTTTCAGAGGGCAGTGGAGATTTTCCATGCCATGGAATTAAAGAGTATCTCATAAATAGGGGCCTGTTAAACTTTTGGGGGAAAGTTAGCATCAGTCAAGGACAGTTACAGTAGGGTACGTGCCTTTTTTTTTTTTACATCAGTGGTTCTCAACCTCCTGATGCTTCAACCCTTTAACACAATTCCTCATGTTGGGGTGACCCCCAACCATAAAATTATTTTTGTTGCTAATTCATTACAATAATTTTAATATGGTTACAAATTATAATGTAAATATCTGCTATGCACAATATCTCATATTTGACCCCAGCAAAAGGATTGTTCAGCCCCATGGTATTGTAATACACAATGACAGCTGCTGCTTTACAACATCTGTGAGGGTAAGGAGAGGGTGCTGCTATAGGTCAGTGGGCAGGCACAAGCATCTAGCGCCCACTTCAGATCTTTGTCATAATGGTATTGTATAGTAGTAGCTCCCTATAGTGTTAGTGTGAATTTGTCATAACTACCAATGCTGAGCTTTATGCTTACATAATATCTGTGTTCCCTGGGGAAATACTTATTCAGTCAGCTAGGCTTTTTTTCCAATAAAAAAATGTTTACTTTATAATTTGCTTTAGAGAGAATTTATAAAAATGTCTACATATGCCTTTTATAGATGATTGTGGATATTATCCTATAGATCGTCTTATCTTTTACAAGGAAAAAATATAACTTTACTGTTTAATTTTTTAATTTTTTTAATGGATTGAGAAAAAGTGTTTTGGAGAGCAGAAAGATGAAATCTTTGCTAAACTCAAAAGTTACAAAGACTCTCTGATTTATAATTCTATAACTTTCTGATTCCATATTTTACATGCATAATTCCACCATACTTCATTATTCTTATATGCCTACATAGCATATGCATGTTTCGTGCAGTGGAGGGGCTGCAACTGTACCAATGATGTTTGCCAAGAACCCTGATGAAATTTCTCTTGCACCTTGTCACATGGCAGCTTCCCATGCAGGCGTTCATGACCTAACTATTCTAGTTCCTTTATTTGGTAGTTTTTATTTCATCAGAATATACTTTCTGGCACTCTGTTCTGCATTTTTGTGTAAACTTGGGGGCCAATTTACCAACTTCTCTGCATAAAGTTGCTAGGATTCATGTTGGTGGGGTGGTGCAAACTAGGTTGTTAAGTATCTTCACAATGCTGAGTCTCCACCCATAAACAGAGTGCCTGTCAATATTCACTTTGCTCTTTCATTTTTCTCAGCAAAGATTCTTAGAATTTTCAGTGCTAATTAATCTTTCTTTGCCAAGAAGCCATAGGTACAATTATTTATTATGTATTATAAAATCAAAAGTATCATTATCTTATTCCTATTTCAGCTGAGAATTATAATGTTGGTATTTCAAAACTACTCTTTCAATGTTCTGTTGCTTGTAGATTAGCAATATTGGTAGCGGATTACACAAACACTCTACAATTGAAAAGCAAAATTAAGACATCATTATGAAGAAATGTGCTCTGTATGAACAGCAGCCCATTAAAACCTGCTGATTATTGTAAGACAGAATAACACCTATAATTAACTTACAATAGACTTTTCTATTATAAAGAATGAAACCATCTGATACATATTCAAATACTGCCAAGAAGATCAACTGAAATGAAGGAAGTCAGGAAACGGCACGCACATATTGATAGCACCTAGCAGTGAGGCAGCATTTTAAAATCAATCTTGCAGTTAAGGTAACTGCATTTTGTAAAAGGAAGCCTAATTAAGGCTTTGACAGGCCTGTATTGGATGCAAGTTTGCCTGTCCCTGTCTCTAGCAAAGAAGTTGGTGAGACGCACAGTCTTGAGTATCAGCAATTCTCTCTTTGGGACCCCATCTCCCATGTGGGTGTGACTCAGTAATATACCTACAGAAACCTCAGCTGGTTTCTCTGTGCTATGTGGATAGAAAGCATATCAAAGCTTAATGTGGTTGACACTGAGAGCAAGTGAAGGACAGAACAAGAAAGAATGGTATAGCAAGAGAGAGACAGAGAAACAGAAAGCATGAGAGAGATAGAATTCAGAGTACTATGTTTTAAGGTTTACAGAGAAAATACAAGTGATATGCTTGGGGAAATATATGGAGGAAAATATTAGTACATGTCACAAGCAAGAACATTCTAAAAGAGATATGACTGTTTTATCCAAGTTTTGCATAGATTATGACTTTTCTGGATAAGTGGGTTAGACATTTTAAGATCATAAAATTAGACTTTCTATTACAACCAAAATGTCTTCCTCCCTTCCTACCCCTTCTCCCACTCTTAAGTTCAGAGTTGATTCCTTACTGAAGCTGCTTTTAGATGATATTCTGCTCCCCCTCCCCCATTACTGAATTTACCTGGAAATGCCTAAGAGAATGAGACACTCATAGATGGTCTATTTATTGCAAAGTTGTCCCATTTATTACTTTATAAAAAGACAGCATGGGTATAGTGCTGTTGCAGAGAGTACATTTCATAATATCAGCTGCTGTGGTCAGACATGCTTGGCTTCTCTGAGTTCTGATTCTCAGCTAGAAGACAATAAAAGGCACTGGAGTGTGGCCCTTCCCTTAGGTAGCATAATGTCTTAAGGAAATAACATGTGGGGCAGAAAGACATGCTATTGTTAATAAAATAATTGCTAATGATTACAACAGCAGTCATTATGCTTAATGTAGTCTCCAACATGTGTCAAAATGTTTTAGTTCTCCATTTAGTGGCAAGGCAAGTGTTTTCACAACTTCTGGCACAAGCGGGGGTGAGGGGTGGGGGTGGCAGGGTGGGGGGATGCCTTTTTTGGAGAATGTTTTGAGACTGTCAATGCATGGTGCTCAGCCACAGCTGTTTTCATGTTCATCCTTTTATTTTAGATCGCTGCTTTGACCTTTCTGCCCAGGCTGTTGTCATGGAGCATCTGAGAATGGAAGACTGTCTATCAAAAGAAGAGATGGAATTAGCAAGTCAGGTTTAATCTTCTGCCCTTGAACCTAGACAGGAAAATATCTAGCAGGAAGAATTCAGACCTTGACAAGAGCTAAAGTAACAAGGGAAGCTATGGGACCTCAAGAGAGCTGGAGGTCTGAGTTCTGAGAAGGCACTTGAGAAAGAGTCATTTGTGGATTCAGTTGAGATGAGCAGTTGAGGCAAGAGAAATTTGCAAGCAGAGAAGATTTGGCGACCACTGAAATGAGTCCTGTTATTTATGTAATGGCTGTTCTCAGTCTCTTTCCAGCCCATGTGCCCATGTGGTCTCCTGCTCTTGTTCCATGTTTATTCTTAACTAATGTGCTCATTCCTGGAGATTGGCAGAGAACCTTCTCAGCTGCATGTCCTAGATAATGTGGCAGCTCTACTTCCACATGTTCCATGAATGAGGCAATTCTGTCCAAGATAAAGATGTAATACTCACAGAAGGCCTTACTGCACATGACCTCTGCTCTTCTAAATTGAGTTTGGTCTTTTGGTATAGGATAGCCTAGGCTTTGTGCATGGAGAAAGCATGCCTTTGTCTATGTATCTGTATTTACATGTACTTATTTTCATAGTGGTTTTCATCAGACAAGGAAACAAATGTAACTATAAATGTTTGCCTCTGGTTATTGTAACACATACCCAAGATGATCAACTTTAAACGTGAAAACCTTCATTTTGACTCAGTTTCAAGGCTTTCACTCTGTTACTTTAAGACTGGGAGGGTGAAGTACATCATTTTCAGATCATCCAGTCAGGAAACTGCTGACTACACAGTGACTAGAGAGGAAAGTGAGAAGAGAGCAGAGTCCTCCAGGAGGAGGGCACTAACTTACTCTATCTGTAAGTCCCACCTCCTCAGGGCTCCACTACCTTCTGAACTCCACAGTCTAGGGACCAAACCTTTAACACAGGATTTCTGGGGTAGGGAAACCACTTCTGCAAGCTATAGCAATGCACAAGCTGTGAAACTCTGGATCCACTCTATATGTCTAGAGGTCTGCTCTAATACTGACACTACCTTCCACAGATGAGGGAACAGACAGTGCTTAGGGTGTAAGTTGTAGAATGCTGATTCTGATATGTGTAACATTGGGCATTGAATTGTTTCTCCAACCAGTGTTTATGTGTTACTAATAAGCTGCCTTGGTAAATGGTTCTGAAGATGTGGCCATCTGTGAACAGCATTTTGTTGAATGTCTAGAAGCATGGTAAATGCCCAACAAGTCATACTTTCTCTACCACAATTAGTTAGGGGTAAAAGGTTGGTTAGCGTTAACAACTGTCCCCGCCTTTAGCACAGCACTCCTCACATGTGGTGATATTGTAAACCTTTTCCCTAACACACAGAATGGCAAAGTTTTGATTTTGTATGTAATGATATGTGATATGTGATATGTAATGTCTGATTCCCAATGACTTTCCTCCCAAGTGAATTTCTGAAAAATGAACTAGGTACACTCTGGTCTCCAGAACAACCAAGTGAATATCACTAACTCACACTTTTTTTATAGGACATTCTGTGGTGAACACAGTCTCCTCTAACTTGGAGGAAGTCACTGATTTCTATGTTCTTGGTCTCCGTCCAGGTCCTGTCTGTTGTGATGGAGTTAGTGAACCAAACAAGAGTTTCTCAGAAGAAACTAGGTGGAAGGAAGCCACTAAGATGTCTACCCAGCCATCTCCCAAACCCCACAATTGTCAAATCACATCACTGACTAGGAACACCTACTGCCTAATGACATAAAAGATTTTTACAGTCCACATTTAATTAACGTCACAAACAGGACCTCAGGAACTTCCTCAGACCTTAGGCCAGGTTAGGCACAGTTTGTGTTCATGCTTATCATACTAATCTCATTTGTCTGGACATCAGTGAGGTAGAGCTGTATTTTTGGTTGTACAAAATCACCTGAACATTGCTCTTCTAGAGAATCTCTTGTAAAGATAATGAGTACTTTCAACTAATTTGAGGAATTTTGTCAGTCTCTTCTGGTTTACTTAACTTCTTGTTTATTCATGAAGAGACATTTCTAAACTACTTTTTGGGAATTAAAGATCTTAATGAGTTTTTATCCTTACTAATATATATATGTATATATGTATATAAAATATATATCATACTATATTTAAGACATATATGGAATATATTTTTAAAAGATATTGTATATTTTTAAAAATATGATATTTGCCACATATTGTGAAATGTGTGAACAAATTGATTTAAGAATAAAGAATGTGAAACATGTAAAAATCTCTCCTCATCCTGGTCACTTTCTCTAAGATAATAGGGATGCTGCAGGCGTCAGTATCCTTCCTCTTGGCTTTTGACTTTTTTTTTTTTTATTATTTAATTTTATTTATTTAATTATTTATTTAATTATTTGCCTCGGTGTTTGCCTGGAACTGGAACTAGAGACAGTTGTGAGCTGCCATGTGGGTGCTGGGAATCGAACCTGGGTCCTCTGGAAGAGCAGACAGTGCTCTTAACCACTGAGCCATCTCTCCACCCGGTTGTGGTGGCTTTTGACTTTCATCTTGATTTTCACTGCCACACAGTAATTACACATGTGTCTCATGTAATGGTCAGATCACTGTAACCTGCATTTCTGTCCCCTCAAACACCTGCTATTTCTTCATGTTGGAAACACTCAAATGCTCCCAGTGAGCCATTTGGAAACATTACCTTAACTGTTGCTGACCATAGACTGTATGCTACAGAATGTGGGAAGCCATTCTTCCTTTCCATCTATAACTCACCCTCGCTTCATTCCATCATTGGTTTTCTTAAAAAAAAAAAATTCAGGACTTAGTAATTTTATATTTACAGGTGTTTGTGTGCTTGTACATCTGTGTGTCACATACATGTGTTATAGGAGGTTTTTGACCTTGTATGGGCCAAACATTTGACTTGTAAGTGGCTACTTTTTTCCTTAAAAAAAATTATTTAGATGCTTATATTAATTTTACTTTGTTTAGCTTATGTTTTAGGTTCATTGCTAGCTAACTTTTTAATCTTAATTTAACTCACTTTTATTAATTTATTTGGCCACGTGGTCCATGGCTTGTGGCCAGTACCTGGGTCTTTTTATGTTTCTTCTCCTTTTTTGCATTAAGAATAAAATTATGGAGAGAAACATTTCTTATTACAGACTTGATGGTCACAGAACAAGACAATAAAATTGACATAAATGATTCTATTTTTAAACATAGTATTACATGTGTCTCAACTCACATTACTACTCAAAGTTGCTTAATAATTCTTAATTTTGTTTATCATATTTCTAGGAATTCTGGGATTTTTTTTCAGTTCTAGGAATTAAGATTTGTTTGGTTTAAATGATTTAACAATGAAATATATTAGTGGAATGGCAACTACTTTGCTTGATATAATTACTTTTATACCCTTATATTACTGAAGTAAAGAGTTTGACTACTTGTAAAAAATATTATTTTGGTTCAGAAATTTAGTCACTGACTTATCCTTATGAGGATCAGGTAGGATAAGGAGTCCAATTTGATTTATATATAAATATATAAAAATATATTTATATATATAAATATATATATATATTCCACTAATGAGTGAGTACATCCCCTGCTTCTCCTTCTGGGATTGTGATACCTCGCTCAGGAGGATATTCTCCATATCCATTTATTTCCTGTAAATTTTAGAACAGCATTTTCTCTTAGTGCTGAGTAGTATTCCATTGTATAGATGTACCACAGTTTGTTAATCCATTGTTCAGTTGAGGGGCATCTAGGATGTTTCCAGGTTCTTGCTATTATGAATATTGCTGCTATGAACTTAGTTGAGCTAATGCATTTGAAGTGTGAATGTGTATCTTTAGGGTATATGCCCATTAATGGTATTGCAGGATCCTTGGGGAGATGGATTCCCAATTTTCTGAGAAATCGCCATACTGCATTCCAGAGTGGCTGAACAAGTTTACGCTCCCACCAACAATGGAGTAGTGTTCCCCTTGCTCTGCATCCTCTCCAGCATAGGCTGTCCTCTGTGTTTTTAGCCTTAGCCATTCTGACAGGTGTTAGGTGGCATCTCAAAGTTGTTTTGACTTGCATTTCTCTGATAGCTAAAGATTTTGAGCACTTTTTCAAGTGCCATTCAGCATTGGGAATTTTTAATTCTTCTGCTGAGAATTTCCTTTTTAGTTCCGAACCCTACATTTTCATTGGGTTATTAAGGGTTTGGGGCTCTAGTTTCTTGAGTTCTCTAGATATATTATAGATCAATTCTCTGCCACTTGTAGGGTTGGTAAAAATCTTTTCCCATTCTTTAGGCTATTGTTTTGTCTTATTGACTGTGTCCTTGGTCTTACAGAAGCTTCTCAGTTTCAGGAGGTCCCACTTATTGATTATTGTTCTTAGTGACTATGCTACTGGTGTTATATTTAAAAAGTAGTCACTGGTGCCTGTGTTGGAGGGTGTTTCCAACTTTCTTTTCTATAAAGTTCAGTGCTGCTGGGTTTATGTTGATGTGTTTGATTCACTTGGAATTAAGTTTTGTGCAAGGTGACAGGTTTGGATCTATTTGCATTTTTCTACACACTACCATCCAGTCATGCCAACACCCATTGTTGAAGATACTATCTTTCTTCCATTGGATATTTGTGGCCTCTTTGTCAAAAATCAGGTGTTAATAGGTGTGTGGATGAATGTTGGGGTCTTCAATTTGATTCCATTGATCCCCAAGTCTGTTTTTATGCCACTACCAAGCTGTTTTATTACTGTAGCTCTATAGTATAATTTGCCTCCTGAGGTTTTTTTGTTGAGAAAAATTGTTTTGGGAACCCTGATTTTCTTTTTATTCCAAATAAAATTGAGTATTGTTCTTTTAAGGTCTGTAAAAACTTGTGTTGGGATTTTGATGGGAATTGCATTGAATCTGTAGATTGATTTTGGTAAGATTACCACTTTTACTATATTGGTCCTACTATCAGTAACATGGGAATTCTTTTCATTTTCTTATATCCTCTTCAATTTTTTTCTTCAGTGATTTAAAATTTTTGTCATACAGATCTGATACTTCTTTGGTTATAGTTACACCAAGGTATCTAATGCTATTTGCAGATATTATAAAGGGTGATGTTTCCCTTATTTCTTTTTCAGTCCTTTTATCTTTAGTGTATAGGAGGGCTACTGATTTCTTTGAATTAATCTTGTATCCTGCTACATTGCTGAAGGTGTTTATCAGTTCCCTGGTAGAATTTTGTGGGTCACTTATGTGTACAATCATGTCATCTGCAAGTAGAGATAATTTCCCTTCTTTTTTTCCAATTTTTATCCCCTTAATCTCCTTTCATTCTCTTATTGCTTTAGCTAAAACTTCAGGAACTACGTTCAATAGATAATAGGAGAGGGACAGCCTTGTCTAGTTCCTGATTTTAGTGGGATTGCTTTGAATTTTTCTCCATTTAGTTTGATGTTGGCCGTCAGCTTTTTGTAAATTGCCTTTATTATATTTAGGTATTTTTCCTGTATTTCTGATCTCTCCAGGACTTTTATCATAGAGGAGTGTTGGATTTTGTCAAAGGCTTTTGCACCATCTAAGGAGATGATCATTTGGGTTTTTTTTTCCCTTCAATTTTTTTATATGATGGATTACATTTATAGTTTTCTATATGTTGAAACATCTCCGCATTTCTGGGATGAAGCCTACTTGATCGGGGTGAATGACTTTTTTGTATATATTTGGTTTGTCAGAATTTTGTTAAGAATTTTTGCATCAATGTTCATGAGGAAAATTTGTCTGTAATTCTCTTTCTTTGTTGTGTCTTTGAGTGGCTTGGGTAACAGGATTATTGTGACCTCATAGAAAGGGTTTAGCAGTGTTCCTTCAGTTTCTACTGTATGGAACAGTTTGAGGTGAATTGGTATTGGCTCTTCTTTGAATGTCTGGTAGAACTCTGCACTGAAACCATCTGGGCCTGGTCTTTTTTTATTTGGGAGACTTTTAATGACAGCTTCAATTTCCTTTGGTGTTATAGAACTGTTTAGGTCTTTAATTTGATCTTAATTTAATTTCAGTAAATTGTACCTGTCCAGAATGTTGTCCATTTCTTCTAGGTTTTCCATTTTTGTGGAATATAGATTTTCAAAGTATGATTTGAAAATTCTCTGGATTTATATGTTTTTTTTCTTTGGTGGTTGGAAGGAGTCTGACTTAACTTTGTCTTCTTGAGAGTTTGTTTGGAGGTTCTAGCAGGGCAGCACAGCTACTCATATAGCCTTGACCGAAGACCTTTCCCCCTCTATTCAGGGAAGGTCCTCCCCTTTTTTTTATCTGTCTCTAACTTTTTGCCTACTGTTACAGTACACACCAGAGGCCTAAACAATTCCTATATTTTCAGCATACAGATGAACATTTACTTAATTTTTTATTTGAATTTTAAATTTTTGTTTATTTTTTTGGTGTCTTATTATGGCCAAAATAGTTTTTTTATTTAAAGGATAATTTTTATTATTTTTTTTAATTAAAAAGTAAGATTCAAATTTTAATATAGTGAAATTATGTATAATAAGATAGTTAATTAAGAATTATAGTCATAAAATTTAGTCTATTTGTATTGAACAAAATTAAATAAAATATTTTATTGTTTATTTTTGTGAGTTTAGAGTTTTATATTTAACATATTTTCAAAATATTTAAGGATTATATTTATAGTTTTTAAATTTTTAACTAGGGGGCTGGAGAGATGGTTCAGCGGTTAAGAGCACTGTCTGCTTTTCCAGAGGACCCGGGTTCGATTCCAGCACCCACATGGCAGCTAACAACTGTCTGTAGTTCCAGTTCCAGGCAAAACACCAAGGCAAATAAATAAAGTTTAAAAAAATAAATTTAACTATACTCAAGATTATAGGAGGGTATAATATTATTTAAGTAAACAGGAAGTGTAAGTAATTTTTAAAATTTAGAAATGACAGAGATAACATTTGTTTGTTTAGACAACTACTTAAAGATTTTTGGAATGTTGGGACATTTATTTTTAGCCTATATACCTAGAGTCTTTGGCATATATTTTAGTGATGTAGGAAATCTGGCATAGTTTATTAGTTGGTGTGTCTTGAAAGATTTTTGGCAACTGTTTTTTGTAGAGTAGAAACTTGAAGGAGTATTTTAGTTTGTTTTGTTAAAGTTTAGAGGTTGTTTTTTTATGGAACTTGTATGTCTAGTTTATATAGCATACTTTTATACAGTCAATCTAAGAACAGTTTTTTTGTCTAATGACTATTGCCACAATGTAAACTTTAAATAATGTTTTTTTTTAATGTCTATTATTTCTTTGAAATATATTGGTGCTGCCAAGAGCAGACATGTCTTATTGTTTAGAAAAGTTTTTTTTTTTTTAAAAAAAAAAAAAAACTTTATTTATTTATTTATTTGCCTTGGTGTTTGCCTGGAACTGGAACTACAGACAGTTGTTAGCTGCCATGTGGGTGCTGGGAATCGAACCCGGGTCCTCTGGAAGAGCAGACGGTGCTCTTAACCGCTGAGCCATCTCTCCAGCCCCTAAGTTTTTAAAATATTTTAACATCATATTTTGTTGGGCTTTGAATTGTTTGAAGACTACCTATCTAATTAAAATATATCTTACTCTACAAAAACCTAACTAACATAAGTTTGGTTATCATAGATTGCTATTAATCTGCATCTTAAATTATATATTCTAATTTTAAATGACTTACATAAACATCATATTTTAAACAAGAGTAGAAGAATACATACAGCATAACAAAATTGACCTTAAATTTGTATCAATAAACCAAAATCCATCTGTCTTTTTTAATCATTCCTTTATACATGTAGTACCTTTGGTAGATAGAAGAGGGCATCCACTCTCCTCAAAGTGGAGTTTCATCTCCATTTGTGAGCTGCCCTCTGGGTGCTGGGAACCTGTGGAGTTTTAAATGATAATGGACCCCACAGACTTGTAGATATGAATACTTGGTCAAAGGAGTGCTATTATTTGAAAGGATTAGAAGCTGTGGTCTTGTGAAGTATGTATAGGTTTATTAGAGGAAGTATGTCACTGGGTGGGCTTTGAGGCTTTAAAGAGCCTAAGACCCAGTGCCTTTCTCTCTTCCTGCTGTAGATTTGGATGTAGAAGTTTAGATTCTTCTCCAGCACTGTCTACCTGCATGCCACCATGCTGATAATGGACTAACCCTCTGAAAAGGTAAATAAGTCCTAATTAAATATTTTTCTGTATAAGAGTAACTGTATTCATGTTGTCTATTTATGGAAATAGAATATTGAATAAGACAAAAACAAATGCTGGTCCTCTGCAAAAGCAACAAGGATTTTCATGTATATATTTATATGTTCAGCTGGTAAGCTTCATTTTTTCCCAGCCAAATACCTAGCTTTGCATGTTTAACTAATATAAATTCAAACATGTCTTCATTTCTTTTCTCATCTAATTCCTGAGTTTTCCCATATGCCATCAGTCAGAGTAATGGGTCTATTTATTGCTTTTGGGTGACAGTCCTTTAATTAATTATCATATCCCCTGTTCAGTTGTTTTGGGGGCCATTTGGTCTGCTCTAGCATTTTCTTTCTTGCAAATACAGTGGTGCTCTCCTCTCTTGTCCTCCCTGATCTTCCATTTTTCTGTCACCTTCCCTCTTGCCCTCCCCCATTCACCCTTCTCCTTTCTTTCCTTTCTCTCCACTCCCCTCCCCTTCTTTCCTCTCTTCTCTCTCAATACAGACTACTGGCACTGTGTCTCACTGTGTGTGTGTGTAATGTCCTGGCGCTCTCTCTTCTGTGAAACCTAGAATAAAAAATTTATATTTTTGTTCATACACCTATGTTTATATTTACTTGGTCTTTAATCCACCTACCCATGACCTTTAATCTTCTTGTGTGTGTTTGTGCATGCTGCAAAACAAGGTTCAATTATTTTTTATCGAAGGCACTATTTATAGCACATTTATCTTCAGTGACAGACAAGTATGTAGGAAATTGAGCTCTGAATGTATCTCTGTTTCTAGGCAACATGTTTTTTTTTCATTCATCACATGTCTGGCCCTGTGCAGTGCTCCTCTACTCTATCGCTTTGTGATTTCCCAGGTTTTATGTCCTTGGGAATGCCAAAGATATCTTTAGTTTTTGCAATCATTTCTGTACTGTTCTATAGTCATCTTCTAAAAATATACATTAAAAAGGATAATTAATGAAACTTTGATAGGACTTATAATGAAAATTATAGATTAACTTGAGGGAAAGAGACATATCAGTGATATAAAGAACTTATACTCATGAATCCTGCTGTTCCAATTTTTAAAAGCATTTATTAGTAATTTGGGTTCTTTTTAAAGCAGAACTGATAGAGGAGAGAGAGAGGGGGAGAGGGGGAGAGGGAAGAGGAGAGACAGAGAGAGAGAGAGAGAGAGAGAGAGAGAGAGAGAGAGAGAGAGAGAGAGAATGAGAGAATAGAGTGTTTACAGGCTGCAGACCAAATACTTCAACAATAGATTTCTCTGAATCCAAAGAAAAGGCCAAGAATTCTGTAGTTGTTCAGTTCATGATGCTGGAGTTTTCAGCTGATCTTTTGTTTATGTTGGAATCATAAAGGAGGTTCTCATCAGCAGGAGAGACAAACTTGTCAGTGAGAGTGAGGCAAGCACAAGCCTCACTTTTTTCATTCCTTTTTATGTAGGCTGCTACCAGAAAGGGTGGTTCAAATTTAGGGTCTGTCTTCTAACCCCAAATAATCTAATCAAGAAACTCTTCCACAGGAATGCTTCATTCAGCTGCTTGAGTTTAAATGATTCTAGACATAGTCAAGCTGACACCAAGATTAGCTTCCACAGTCTATCCCTTACCAATTTGATACACATTTATGTCTCCTACTATGCTTAATTTCAAAACAAAAACAATAACCAGGTCATAATTCCACATAACACCATGTTACTAATCCACATATACCCAAAATGACATTCTACATTTAATAATAGGTGGCAATGTCCCTTTAGGAATATTTTGTCTTTTTTGTCTCATAACTTAAATATGATAATCACTGATACTATTCCAACTGATGTCATATTACATGACAAAAACTAGAAGAATACAAGTAAATCTATATATATTTATATAAACACCAGTTACAACTCATGTTTTTTGCATCTAATTACATGGCCTTAGTTAATATTCATAGTTACATTACTCTACTACCCAATATATATTTCTGCCACCTTCATCAGGCACTTCACCAAGCAGGTCATGCACTTTTCCAAGATAAGTGACCCATACCTATTACATGAATTCTACTTAGTATTATTAATAAAAACCTAGAGCCAGATATTGGGGAAAAGCTGAAATATTAGAGAGACAGCAAAATAAGCCACAGTCACTTCCCACCCAGCAAACTCCTCAGGCCAGAAAAGGTAACTCCTGTCTGTAAGGATTTCCAAAGCTTGCATTCACCTGGAATGCAACAGTGTCAATCATGCCCCTGGGTGTGGTGATGCAAACATGGGCCTGCCCACCCTTTTAATGAAAGGGCTCCCACAAGCCCCCACCCCTTCCCCTCTCCTCTCTCTGCTCCCTTCTGCCCCTATCTCTGCTCCCTGCTGTCATAAACTCTAGTGTGGTACTCCCGGTGTTGAGATTCCATTCACTGCACCACGTGCAAAAAACTAACATTGGTGCAGTGCTCGGCGGGGGCCCACCCCTAGCCCTAAGTGTGCATAGGCACTAGGGACCCCTGTTCGACCCTCCACTGGAGACCACCTTCCATCTGCCTAATCGCGGACTGTACTCACACACCACCGGCGTGCATTGGTGAGTTTCCCCTCGTCAGCGTAAACGTGAACTAGTTTCACGGAGGATCAACTTCCCAATCTTCATTTGGTCATGATTTGTTCCTTTTCCTTGACAAACACTCCCGGCTTTTTTTCCCTGCACTACAGTTTCATCCAGGGACCTGCCCCTGTTGGAATTACACTGGCACCTTTGATAGGCGTCTTTTTTTTTTTTTGCCCGCAATGCCACAAACAGGTTGCAGGCACGTGATTTTGGGGACTGACCAGTCCACTTTATCTCACTGTGTGTGTGTGTGTAATGTCCTGGCGCTCTCTCTTCTGCTTGACGGGGTTTTAGAGAAATACACATGGTTGAGTTGGGGCACTGTCTGAGGAGCCTGCACGTGTCTGCTGATGAACTAGTCCACTGTGGGCCCGCTTCCTTGTGGACTCAGTTTGCAGGGGTGACGACTCTCTCTTGCTGGTTCCATCTTCCCCTTAAGTTTCGGCATGGGAAATAAGCCTGGACTGTATTACCACAGGGGTTTAGAGATAGCCCACATCTGTTTGCTCAGGCCCTAGCCTCAGACCTGAAATGTCTGTCTCTCCCCAAATCAAAGGTTATACAATATGTAGATGATATTCTTGTCTGCAGTCCCTCATTGCAGCATAGCCAAACTGACACTATTGCCCTCCTGAACTTTTTGTCTAGGAAGGGTTATAGGGTCTCACCTTTCAAAGTCCAGTTTTCTACGCCCCAGATCACTTACCTAGGTCTGACTATTACCCCAACCCACAAAACTATTAATGTAGATAGAAAGCAGTTAATTCAGTCCCTGACAGCTCCTACTATAAAGGAAGAGATTCTATCATTTCTGGGAATAGCGGGTTTCCTAAGGTCCTGGATACCATCCTTATCCCTCCTAGCTCATCCCTTTTATAAGGCAGTGCTAGGATCTACAAGGGAACCCCTTCTTCATCCTGTCATAAAGTCCTTTCAAAGACTCCAGCAGGCTCTGCTCCAGGCCCCAGCCCTCCACCTACCAGACCTAATTCGACCTTTCTCCCTGTATGTAACAGAAAAACAAGGCTTTTGCTCTTGGTGTTTTGGATCACCAGCTAGGACCTTCCTTTTCTCCGGTAGCCTATCTATCGAAGAGATTAGATCTCACTGCTCAGGGATGGGCTCCATGCGTACGTGCTCTAGCTGCTGCCGAGCTCCTCATCTGAGAGTCAAAGAAGCTAACCTTTGGATCACCTCTGACTGTCTTCTCTCATCATAACCTGTCCCACCTTCTTACTTATAAGGGTCTACAAACCTTACCCCTTTCCCGGGTCCTTTCCGTCCAAGTGGCTTTAGTGGAAGAGTCCCACACTCACTTTTCAGGCTTGCCCACCACTAAATCTTGCCAATCTCCTCCCCTGCCCTAGCCAGGAACACATCCTTTCCTATTCTTGCATTGAAATTTTAGAAGAGCTACTGCTTCACCCTCTTCATATACAGGAGGGTGCATTGCCTCAGGCCACTTATACTTGGTATACAGATGGCAGTTCATTTTTGCATGAGGGAGTGCGAAAGGCAGGCTATTCCATCGTGTCTGACACAGACACTGTGGAAGCCGGTGCTTTGTCTCCTCAGACCACAAGTCAACAAGTTAAATTGATTGCACTCACATAAGCCTTCCAACTGGCAGAAGGTCAGTCTCTAAATGTTTATACAGACTCCAAATATGCTTTTCATATTCTCTTGTTCCATGCTGCTATCTAGAAGGAGTGTGGGCTCCTCACAACAAAGGGAAGTTCAATTCTTAATTCCAGCCATATCATATCATTGTTACAGGCTTCCAACCTCCCTGAAGCAATAGGTATTATCCACTGCCGATCTTATCAGACAGACGGCTTGACCATTTCTAAGGGAAACAACAGAGCAGATCAGGTAGCCAGAGAAGCAGCTCTTCAGGGCACTGGCCTAAACTCACCATCTTCACCCCAGGGAATGCACGCACTACAACCCACACTACAACTCATGCAGCCACCCAGTACTAGGGAAATTCTGTCCTATCTGCATCAGCTTTTCCACCCTAACAGTCAGGCCTTAGCTCATTTCGTTAAGATTCATCTCCAACCTACCTCTGAAGATCTACAATTCTTAAAATCTATCACTGCCTCTTATGCAATTTGTCAAAAGACTGACCCTAATTCCAAATACTGTAGCAATCCCTTACCTACCCACCAGGCCAGGGGGGTCTATCACGAGGACTAGCTGGCAGTTACGCTTTTCCCAAATGCTCACAGTCAGATGGGTCAAATATCTATTAGTATTTGTGAATACCTTTTCTGACTGGGTGGAGACATTCAAGACGTAATAAAAAGGCTCAAACAGTTACTGACATTCTTCTTTGAGAAATAATTCCCAGGTTTGGAATTCCTATTTCTCTTCAATCTGACAATGGTCCTGAGTTTACCTCACAAATTTCCCAAAGATTATCTAGGGTTCTCAACATTCCCTGGCATTTCCATATTCCATATAGACCTCAGTCATCTGGCAAAGTAGAATGAACTAACCATTCCTTAAAAGACATCCTTGTTAACATGTCACAAGAACTCCATTCAGACAGGATAAAGTTGCTACCTCTATGCCTGCTTAGATTTAGAGCTCTCCCCAAAAAAACCTCTGAATATCTCACCCTTTGAACTTCTGTATGGAAGACCTGTTTTAAGGCCTGGACTGTCACTGAAAAGACCCATGAAGACTCAGTAGCTCAAATAGATATGTCAGTCAAAGAAAACAGTAAAACTAAAAAACCCAAACTCTAAATGGTCAAGAAATTTGGGACACCATGAAAAGACCTAATTTGAGAATAATAGTAATAGAAGAAGGAGAAGAATACCAGCTCAAAGGCACAGATAATGTTTTCAACAAAATCATAGAAGAAAACTTCCCTAACCTGAAGAAGGAAATGCCTATAAAGATACAAGAAGCTTACAAAACACCAAATAGATATGACCCCCCAAAAAAGTCAGCATGCCACATTAAAATCAAGCCACAAAACATACAGAACAAAGAAAAAATTTTAAAAGCTACAAAACAAAAGGGCCAACTTACATATAAAGGTAGAACCATCAGAATAATGCATGACTATTCAATGGAAATGATGAAAGCTAGAAGGGCTTGGTCAGAAGTTATACAGATGCTAAAAGAGCATTGCTGTCAAATTAGAATATTATACCCTGCAAAATTATCAATCACCATAGATGGTGTAAACAAGATATTTCATGACAAAGTCAGACTGAAACAATATCTATCTACCAATCCAGCACTACAGAGAGTATTAGAGGGATACCTCCAACCTAAGGACCCCAGATACACCCATAAAATCAGGAACAATCAATAATTTCACAGAAGAATACTTCAGAGAAAGGAAATATAAGCAAGTTACCACCAAAAATGGCAGGAAATATCAATCAATGGTCACTAATTTCCCTTAATATCAATGGTCTCAACCCTCCTATAAAACGCCACACACTAACAAGATGGATACAACAACAGAAGCCATCCTTCTGTTGCCTACAAGAAACACACCTCAAACACAAGGACAGACACAGACTTAGAATAAAGCGTTGGGAAAAGATTTTCCAGTCAAATGGTCCTACGAAATAAGTGGGGGTTGCAATCCCAACATCTAACAAAGTAGATTTTAAGCTAAAAGCAATAAAAAGGGACCAAGATGGTCACTACTTATTCATCACAGAAAAAATTGGTCAAGAGGAGATTTCAATCCTGAATATTTATGCCCCTAATATAAGGACACTTACTTATGTAAAAGAAATATTGCTGAAGCTTGAATCTCACATCAATTCTTACACCCTAATAGTGGGAGACTTCAATACCCCACTTTAAACCCTGGATAGATCAACCAGACAGAGACTCAACACAGAAATAAGGAGTCTAAAAGAGGTTATGATGCAAATGGATTTAATAGATATCTACAGAAGCTTCCACCCAAACACAAAGGAATATACATATTTCTCAGCCCCTCATGGAACTTTCTCCAAAAATGACCACATAATTGGTCATAAAGCAAATATCAACAAATACAAAAAATGGAAATAATCTCTTGTAACATATAGGACCATCAGGGCCTAAAGTTAGAGTTCAACAACATCAAAAACCAAAGAAGACCTACCAATTCATGGAAACTAAACATCACTCAGCTGAACAATCTCTGGGTCAAGGAAGAAATTAAGAAAAAAATTAAAGTCTTCCTAGAATTCAATGAAAATGAATCTACAGTGTATCCAAACTTGTGGGACACAATGAAAGCAGTCTTAAGAGGAAAATTCATAGCGCTAGATGCCTAAATGAAAAACCTAGAGAATCTCACACTAGAGACCTAACAGCTCAGCTGAAAGCCTTAGAACAATTAGAACCAAACTCACCTAGAAGGAGTAGACGGCAGGAAATAATCAAACTTAGAGCTGAAGTTAATACATTTGAAACAAACAAAAAAAAAACAATACAAAGAATCAATGAATCTAAAAGTTGGTTCTTTGAGAAAGTTAACAAGATAGATAAGCCCTCAGCCAAACTAATCAAAAATCAGAGAGAGAGTGTCCAAATCAACAAAATCAGAAATGAAAAGGGGGACATAACAACAGACCCCCAGGAAATACACAGAATTATCAGATCATATTTTGAAAATCGGTATTCCACAAAAATGGAAAACCTAGAAGAAATGGTCAGCTTTATGGACAGGTACCACCTATCAAAATTAAATGAAGATCAGATTAATTACCTAAACAGGCCTATTACCCTTAAGGAAATTGAAGCTGTCATTAAAAACCTCCCCAAAAATAAAAGCCCTGGCCCAGATGGTTTTAGTGTCGAATTCTACCAGACATTCAAAGAAGAATTACTACCGTTACTCCTCAAACTATTTCGCACAGTAGAAACTGAAGTAATATTGCCAAATTCCTTTTATGAGGCTACCATTACCCTAATACCCAAGCCACTCAAAGACACAACAAAGAAGGAGAATTACAGACCAATTTCCCTCATGAATATTGATGCGAAAATTCTCAACAAAATTTTGGCAAACCGTATACAACAATGTATAAAAGATATCATCCACCACGACCAAGTAGGCTTCATCCCAGAAATGCAGGGCTGGTTTAACAGATGAAAAACTGTAAATGTTATCCATCATATAAACAAACTAAAGGAACAAAACCACATGATCCTATCCTTAGATGCTGAAAAAGCCTTGGACAAAATCCAACACTCCTTTATGATTAAAGCCCTGGAGAGATCAGGAATACAGGGAGAATACCTAAATATAGTTAAGGCGATTTACAAGAAGCCGACAGCCAGTATCAAACTTAATGAAGAAAAACTCAAAGCAATCCCACTAAAGTCAGGAGCTAGACAAGGATGTCCTCTCTCCCCTATATTCAATATAGTTCTTGAAGTTTTAGCTAAAGAAATAAGGGAATGAAAAGAGATTAAGGGGATACGAATTGGAAAAAAAGAAGTGTAACTATCTCTACTTGCAGATGTTATGATTGTATAGATAAGTGACCCACAAAATTCTTCCAAAGAACTGCTACAGCTGATAAACACCTTCAGCAATGTAGCAGGATACAAGATTAACTCAAAGAAATCAATAGCCCTTCTATACACTAAAGATAAAAGAGCTGAAAAAGAAATAAGGGAAACATTACCCTTCATAATAGCTGCAAATAGTATTAAATACCTTGGAGTAACTATAACCAAAGAAGTAACAGACCTATTTGACAAAAATTTTAAATCATTAAAGTAAGAAATTGAAGAATATATCAGAAAATGGAAAGCTCTCCCATGTTCCTGGATAGGTACGATCAACATAGTAAAAATGACAATTCTACCAAAGGCAATCAACAGATTCAATGCTCTGCCCATCAAAATCCCAACACAATATTTCTTGGACCTTGAAAGAACAATACTCAATTTCATTTGGAATAACAGGAAAGCCAGAGTTGCCAAAACAATTTTACTCAACAAAAGAACCTCAGGAGGTATCACCATCCCTGACTTCAAGTTATACTATAGAGCTACAGTAATAAAAACAGCCTGATACTGGCATAAAAACAGACTTGTGGATCAATGGAATTGAATTGAGGATCCAGACATTAACCCAAAAACTTATGAACACCTGATCTTTGACAAAGAGGCCCAAAACATTCAATGGAAAAAAGATAATATATTTAACAAATGGTGTTGGCATAGCTGGATGGAGCTGTGTAGATAAATGCAAATAGATCTGAGCCTGTCACCCTGCACAAACTCAAATCCAAGTGGATCAAAGACCTCAACATAAACCCAGCCACCTTAAACTTGATAGAAAAGAAAGTGGGAAATACTCTTCTACGAATTGGCACAGGTGACCATTTCCTAAATACAACACCAGTGGCACAGACACTGAGAACAACAATCAATAAGTAGGATCCCTCCTGAAGTTAGGAAGCTTCTGTAAAGCCAAGGACACTGTCAATAGGACAAAACGACAGCCTACAGAATGGGAAAAGATTTTCACCAACCCTACAAGTGATAGAGGACTGATCTCTAAGATATATAAAGAGCTCAAGAATCTAGAGCCCAAAACCTTGAAAAACCCAATCAAATAAAGGGGTTCAGATCTAAAAAGGGAATTCTCAGCAGTGGAATTACGAAAGACTGAAAGGCACCTGAAAAAGTGCTCATCATCTTTAGCCATCAGAGAAATGCAAATCAAAACATCTTTGAGATACCACCTAACACCTGTTAGATTGGCTAAGATAAAAGGCACAGATGATAGCCTATGTTGGAGAGGATGCGGAGCAAAGGGAACACTACTCCATTGTTGGTGGGAGTGTAAGCTTGTTCAGCCAATTTGGAATGCAATATGGCGGTTTCTCAGAAAATTGAGAATCAATCTCCCCAAGGACTCAGCAATACAACTTCTGGGTGTATACCCTAAAGAAGCATATTCACATTCCAAAGATATTAGCTCAACTATGTTCATAGCAGCATTATTTGTAAGAGCAAGAACCTGGAAACAACCTAGATGTCCCTCAACTGAAGAATGGATTAACAAACTGTGGTACAACTACACAATGGAATACTACTCAGCAGTAAGAAAAAATGATATCCTAAATTTGCAGGCAAATGAATGGATTTGGAGAATATCCTCCTGAGTGAAGTATCACAAACTCAGAAAGATGAGCAGGGGATGTACTCACTCATTAGTGGTCTCCAAACCTACTAACAAGAAAAAAGCCAAGCATACCCAAGCTGCAAATCACAACCACTGAACAGCTTGGGATCAGAAACTTCCTGGACTGACCCTTCGGGTCCTACTACACCTGTAGGAACACCTGACTCACTCTTGAGGGAGGGGGGACAAAACTGGATTTGTCAGGAGTGGGGATTTAACTAAGCATTATTGGATCAGTGGGACCATGGGACTGTCTGCAGCCTGCCCAGGGAGGGGATGGGGAGTTGTGGAGAAGAAAAAATGACCTGATGTGGTGGGAGGGGGGAAGGGACTTTGAATGGGGATATACAGGGATAGGAAAAAAAAAGATCCAGAGGGAACGCAGAACACAAAGCAATTTTATGTGTAGCAAATTATTTGCATTATCACCCTTGATAAGTCATGCTTATGATTTTTATTTTCTTTATAGTTATTGTTAACTTATCAGCATTTAAATTCAATTTACTGTTTTTCTTGATAAATACAAAATAAAAAAAAGAAATCTCATTGAGATCATTATTTTCCTTTGTCATGGTGTTCTGTGATACTTAAAGTTGTTTAATTTTATCACAGAGCTCATTCCTTTCATCCATCATTTATCCAGAGATGCTAGAGACAACTACCTAGCATCGTTATTTCCTTGTACATTTTCAAAAGTTTTATGTACACTTCACAAAATTTAATGTTCCTTATAGTAGTTGAATCAGGATAATCAAATGCATTTGTCTTGCTATGTTCTTCAAATAGTTCACAGCATGGATTGTTACTACTCTTCAAGATTCTAGGAGAAGCTTCAGTAGCTTTTGTACAAATTGAAACGACTAGTCCAGGTATTTAAAACATCCACTGCAATAATTATGTTCCTCTAAAATCATCCCTGGTACCACAATCTGTATTAGGAAAGTTTCTCTAGAGAAACAGAACAGATATAGTGAATACACACACACACACATGTACACACACACCCTCACCACATCCATGTACACAAGATATCTGTTTGATTTTCTGCTAGCCTTTCCATCCATCTATTCTTTTTTCCATTCATTTATCTATCTCTGTTGCATTAGCATAGCTTACAAATTGTGGTCCAGCAACTTAAAAAATGACTTTTTCCCAACAGAATGACTAAGAGTCTAGTAATGGCTCAGTACATCATGGCTAGATGTCTCTCTTCAGTCTCCATTGGATTACCGAAGATTGGATTCTAATGCAGATGAAGAAATGCTGCAGCAGTAGGAGAGATAAATTTCTGAGTGACAGTGAAGGCAAGCAGACAAAACCGGAAAAGTAAAAACCTTTCTTTTTTATGTCCTTCTATGTAGACTGTCACCAGAATGTGTGGCCCAGATTTTGGGTGAGTCTTCACAGCAAATAATTCAGATTTAGGTTGGGCTTTCCCATGCCAAATGATCCCAAAGGTGTGTCTAACTTCTTGGATGTTAGTTGATTTCAGATGTAGCCATGCTGACAACTAAGACTAGTTATCACAGTGTGTGTGTGTGTGTGTGTGTGTGTGTGTGAGAGAGAGAGAGAGAGAGAGAGAGAGAGAGAGAGAGAGAGAGAGGACAGCATATGAGCATTGGTTTCCTCCTTCTACTATGTGAGCTCTAGATACTGGACTCAAGTCATGAGGCATGGTGGCAAGCACCCACTGAACTATCTCATCAGTCATATCCAGTTGTTAATGTCTTTAAAATAACATCTAATAAAAAATTCCAACATTCATTATAAGGAATTTTATGTATGTTTTCTCTTAGAGACATTTCCAGGTATTTATATTTTAATTTGATTTATATGCTGCACTGCATTCAATGATTTTCATAAAGTTTAAATCATCTTGCATACTGGAATGAAACCAACTTGGTCATGTGTGTGTATATGTTAAGATTTATTTACTTATTATGTATACAATGTTCTGCTTGTATGCATTCCTGCAGGGGAGAAGTAGGCACTAGATCTCATTACGGATGGTTGTGAGTCATCATATTGTTACTGGAAATTGAACTCACAACCTCTGGAGGAACAATGAGTGCTCTTAAACATAAAGCCATCTATCCAGGCCCTGGTGTTTGATTCTTAATTTATTTTTGCATTCAGTTTGCTTCTGTTTTATTGAAAATTATTGTGTCTATATGTTCATCAAGGAAATTAGTTTAAAGCCCTCTTCCCCTTTTGCTGTTTCTTTATCCAGTTTGATATCAGAGTGATACTGTCTTTGAAAAATGATTTGGATAGTGTTACATCTCATGATTTCATGGATATTTGAGAAGCATTCATGTTCGTTCTTAGAAGCCTAGTGGAATTCATCAGTGAAATGATTGGTTCTGGGTTTTTTATTGGAAGCCTTTCTATTATCGCTTCAACCTCATTGCTTGTTCTGAGCTTCATTAGTGTTGCTTCTAGCCAGTCCTCCTCAAAACCACCAGGCTTTATTTAGCATCCATTATAAGGTCATCTTTTTCATCTTTAATTTTATTAATTTAAATCTTACCTTGCTTTTCTTTGGCTAAAGTTTATCAACCTTACTTTCCTTCTCCAAAGACTCAACTCCCTGCTTGAAATTATATGAATTGTTCTTTAAGTCTCCATTTCAATGGTTTCTGCCATGATCTTTGTACATCTTATCATCTATTACTTTGGGGTTTGGCTTCTTCTTGCTACCTAATAATCTGAGGTAAAACATTAGATTCTATATATGAAATCACTCTATATGCAATCACTCAGAGCAAGATATTTTCTTTTAGAATTGTTTTAGTGATAGCCTCAAAAATATGATAAATTGTGCTATTATTTTTATTTGATTCTAGTCATATAAATTTGTGTTTCAATTTTTTTTCATCAGCTCACCAATCATTAAAGAATATACTCTTTAGTCTTTGAGTATGTGTGTAGTTTCTGTGGTTTCATTTACTATTGATTTCTAGTTTTATACGACTATGATTTAGGTAGGATACAGAAGGCTGTTTATTCTTTAGTATTTGTTAAGACTTGCTTTGTGACCTATAATGATATACTTTAGATTAGGTTCTACAAACTCCTGAGAACAAAGTGCATCTTAAATGCATTGTTATTGTATCAGTCTCTGACACAATTGTATCTGATATTTTATTCTTGATGCTAGGTTTCTTTTAATTAGGAACATTTATTAATTGTTTATCTTATTGAATTTTATTTCATTTTTTCTTAATACTGTGCTATGCCTTTATATCGTCTGAGTAATTATGGTTTTAAGTTTACTTTATCAGAATAAAAATATTGCTGACAGTTTTTAGTTTTAATTTTCTGGGTAACATTATTGCTGTCATTTGAATATCAGTCTGTGAATGTCTTTGCCAGTGAAGTATATGTCTTGGCAATAACAGGGAGCAGAATCTTGTGTTTTATTCAGTCAGCTCATCTGCATCTTTTTTACTAGTGTGTAAAAACCATAAACGAATGTTAATATTGAAAAAATCTTTTTATTAATTTTTGGAATTTTATTGGTTTTGTTTTGTTACTTAGATCCTTGCTGCTGCCTGTCTCCTTTCCTCCTGTTAATTCATAGGCTTCCCTCATTAGACCATAGAGTGCTTGATTACCCTGCTTTCTTTGCGTTCTTATAAAAAGCTCCTCCTTTTCTGTGTGCTCATGATGGAGACTTTCTTCTTTCTGTACGAACTGTGTTCCTTTAAGTATCTTCTATAGTGTTGTATGGTAGCTGTGAAAAGCAATTGTTTGTGCTTGTCTTCAAATGTCCCCTAATTCTTATATCAATTTTTAAAGATAATTTTCTTATATAGAGCAATTTTTATTGGCAGCCATTCACTTTCAGGGCCTAAACAGCATTACTTCACACTTACCTTACTTTTGTGGTAATTGAGAGGAGAGCTAGTGTAGTTTTGATATATTTTTCTTTATAGGTGACTTGGTGTTATTTTCCTCTAGCTTTTAATATTGTTTCTTTGCTTCTTACTTTTGATACCTTGACTGTAGTATGTGATCTATTTTTTTTTGTTACATCTATTTGGTGTTTAAAATGTTTCTTACATTTCTCTAGATTTTTAATTTTATTCTGCTATTATTTTATTGAATAGATTATCCATGCCCTTAGTTCTTAATCTCATCTTATTGTTACAACCTGTAGACTTATCTTGTGATAATATCCCAGAAAATAACATTTTTTATCTATTCATTTTTTCTTTACAGATGTTTTAATATATTTTCTCAAACTTGTCCTCCATTCTTCATATTATTTCTGCCGCCTAGTGAAGTTTATTGGTGATGTCTTTCATTGCACTTGCTTTATTCATTGATTTTTCATTTCTTATTGAATTTACCTCTCTTCTTCAGGTCAAAAATTCAACTCTATATTTCATCCATCTCCTTTTCTGCTTCCTCCTTTTGTTATTGTCAGTAAATTTGGAATCTTCTCTTAATGTTTTACTCACTTTGACTTCAATAGTGGGGGGATCATGTTATTTTATTCTTTCATGCTCACTGTAAGAACTTGAACACTTATTGATTTGGATTCCTTTACAGTTTCCTTGTGAAGAGTCTATCTGTAATGTTTATTGCTTAGTTATTCAGAAAGCAGAAAACTGCATTAGATGAGACAGGAAGCCATACAATATATGTAAACATCCCCCCCAAACAACCAAAACTCATTAATGTATTGCCAATCAACATAAGACAGAAAATAGCAAAACTAATGTTGAGTCTCCTGCAGCATTACATTACTTGGAGTAAATGTAGAAATAGTAAATGAATTGTATACATCTACAACAGAAGAGGATATATCATGAGAAGCCCATCTTCTACTCTTAGTACCACACTATAGCAGTGATGAAACTCTAGGACTCACAAGAAATCACCAGACATAAGACTCAGTCAGGCATTGGTGCAACTGCACTCTCAGGAAAGGCAGAGCAAGTGTTACTGGACTAAATGCAGAAACCTTACCAGCACAATACCATGAGACTGTAGGGAAGAAACTTTGTTTCAGAGTCCTGCAATACCCAGTGAGGTAGAGCCAGAAACCTAGTTGGAGGTAGAGACTTAAGAGCAACATAGATACACATTTAAAGTGGTGTACTTACCAGGGCCAACATTCACAGCCTGATCCTTAAAGGACTTCCAAAGAGTGGAACCTGTAATCTGTGGCCAAATTTATGAGGAAATACTCACTGATAGTGTTGCGATAGTGTGGGAGAAAGACCTTGGAAGGTTCAAAAATGATGCTCCATGGTAAGTGAGGGAGGTATGCCATGCAGGAAGGGCAGAGATGATCAGTACAGGTGAGAGCTGCAGAGCTCAAGTGAAAAGCTTTTTTGGGGGGAGAGAAAGAGAAAGAAAAAGGGAGAGAGAAAGGAAAAAGAAAGAAAGAAAAGAGAGAGGAGGTGGGTGGAAGGTGTTTGTAAGGTGGCAAGAGAAAAGGAAGGAAGAGAGAGTAAGGGGAAGAAGTCTTTTCTTAAAGAAACCTTTTCATAGAATGACATTAGAATGCTGGGTGAGCCAGGAAATCACTTGCTTATTGGCCAGAACTCCAGGAAGTGGTTGTGAATGCTCACAGATAGGACTAGCATCTGTGATTTTTTTCTTGCAAAGGCCAGCCAGGAGACTGACAGAAATTTAAAAACCCAGAAAAAGGGTTAAAGTACAACCAGAAATTAGGTGAGCCTACATTCAGTCTCTATAATTTAGACCCATCTTTATAACCAACCTAATCCCTCTTGAATATTGCAAACATTTCCTGTGAAAGAATAAAGGGAATTAAAAATTCCAACCAATAACCTACTCCCACATTCACAACTCCCAGCACAAAAACATAAGAAATGACAAGTGAAGACAGCAGGATTCCTTCAAAAAATACTACACCCACAGTAATGGTGCCAGTGAGATTGAATAACACTAAAACCCAGACAAAGATTTAAAATGAATTGTTGAAAGTATGTTCAACAAAATCAAAGAGCACAAAAATCAACCCTTGAGTGAATAAGATGGGAACTCAATATAAAAATATAATTCAACAATGATACAAAAATTCTGAGAAGTAATAAAACTGAAATATTAGATGTAAAAAAAGACTCTAAGTCACATAAAACACTCTGCAGAAAGTCTCACCAACAAAGTGGATCAAGAGAGGACAGAATAACAGGGCATAAAGTCAATGTAGAGAAATTTGAGCATTCAAATAATGACATAGATAAATTAATGTGATGCTACAAAAATTTATTTAAGATCCTCAGGTATTATAAAAAGACAGAATATGTAAATTGTGGTCATAAAAGAGGGAGAAGAACTGCTTATTAAGGGCACTGAAAAGATTTTTCTGTAAAACTATAGCAGAAAAAAAATATCTCCTGAAATCTAGGGAAACTGATAGTCATTTAGATATAGGAGTCATTTGGAGTACCAAAGAGAAGACCAGAGAAGAGTGTCTGTACCTTGTATAGAAAAAAGAAAGTGTATTTAAAACTTGAAGAGGGAAATACCTAGTCATACATGTAAAGACTGGCCAATTAGAATAGCATCAGATTTCTTAACATAAATTTAAAGACAACGAAGAATTTGGATTATGCATTCAAACTCTGAAAGACAATGACTACTAATTACTACTATAGGCAGCAAAAGTATCTTTTGTAATTGAAGGTGAAAACATCAACAAGCCCCAAAACAAATGTTTCACTTGGGAAAAAAGCTAAAGAAAAAAACAAATCAAGACACCACTAAGCTAGTTCCACTGAAAGTACTTGAAGGACTCCTTAAGACAAAAAAAAAAAAAAAAAAGAAAAGAAACATCCATGAGGCTACAGGAAAGAATATACCATTATACCATGCCGGATTGGAAATTAAATGGTTGAAGAGTAAACAAAAAATTATCAACATTATTAAACCAACAGAGTTACAAGAGTTAATGCATAAATTTCAGTAATAATTCTGATTTTTCTTTTTCTCTCTCTTTCTTTGTCTTTTCCTTTTCTTTTTTCTTTTTTCTTTTCTTTTCTTTCTTTTTTTTTTTTTTTTTTTTTTTTTTTTTTTTTTTTTTTTTTTTTTTTTTTTTTTTTTTTTTTTTTTTTTTTTTTTTTTTTTTTTTTTTTTTTTTTTTTTTTTTTTTTTTTGAGGCAAGGTTTCTCTTTGGAGCCCTGGTTGTCCTGGAACTTACTCTGTATACCAGTCTGCCCTCATCTCAGAGATTGGCTTTCCTCTGCCCACTAAGTGCAGAGATGAAAGGAATGCATCACTACATCCAACAACAACTCTCAATAGTAATGGTCTAAACTTCCCTGTCAAAGGACACCAACAAGAAGATTCAATGAAAAGGCAGATTCCATTTGTTTGTTTCCACTAAAACAAACTTACAACCAATGTGATTGTGATACTAAATGAGGGGGGGGCAGAATTCAAAGTATTTCCAGGAATATCTAGAATAAGACACAAAAGCCAGCATTTTTCACTCTTATAGTCTTAAAATCTTAGTTAGAGCAATAGGCCAAGAATAAGAAGTAAAAGATACATAAATAGAAAAATAAAGCCAAATGTGTATTTTATGCATAACATGATCATAATATGATTTTATACATAAGATACTGTCCATGTCTCCATATTCCGAAAATCTTCAAACATGATGAACAATTTTAGGAAAGTGACAGAGTTTGACATACAAAAATTAGTAGCCTTCTATAGATTAATCATAAACATGTTGTGAAGGAAACTGGGGAAACAATTTCATTCACATCTGTCTAAAAAATACACAGAAATAAGCTTAACTAAGGAAGTGAAAAACATTTAAATTGAAAACTTTGAGCCACTACAGAAAGAAACTGAGGAAGATATTAGATCTCCCACACTTATGAGCTGAAAAAATTAACATTGTGAAAATAGCTATATGGAGAAAATTAACTACAGATACAATGCAATCTCCAGCCAAAACTACAATGATCTTCTTCACAGAAAAACAATACAGTCCTAAAATTCATATGAAAGCACACACACACAAAAAAAGCCCAGACAGCCTAACCAGTTCTGAGCTCTAGGATCAAAGTAGACATATAGGTTATTGAAATAGCCTAAAACTCTCAGATATAAAGCCATGTAACTGTAGCTACCTAATTTTTGCCAAGAGGCTAAAAATATGTACATCATAGAAAAGACATTTTTTCAACTAATGGTGCTGTGAATCTGGAGGCCCATGTTTAGACAAATGGAAGTAAATCCCCATATCTAACTGTGCACAAAATTAACTCCAAGTACTTGACAGACCTTTATGTGAGACACAAAACTCTGGATTATTAGTGCAAAAACATTCCAAGAAACAGGCATATACAATGTCTTTTCTGAATAGAACTCTAACACTCAGAGGATAATGCCAACTGGGATCATGTGAAATTAAAAGCTTCTGTTCAGTGAAGAAAATAGTTCATTGGATAAAGAGACTGCATTATGGGACAAATCTAGTTACATATCTGACAGAGAAGATTAACATGTGGAATATAGCAAGAGCTAGAGAAGCCTAAATAGAAATTCAAACAATTCAGTAAATAAATGGGCTAATGAAATGAGCAGATGGTTCTCAATAGAGAAAACACATTTAACCAATAAACATACAAAAATGATCACCTTATCTAACAGCCAAAGAAATAAAAACTACCTCTATTTTGAATTTCTATCACATTCCAATCACAATACCACTCATCAAGGAAAAATAATAAATGCTACTGATGATGTGGACAAAAGGCAACTGTCATTTAGTGCTAAAGATGATATAAATAGTCCAGCCACTATAATATCTGTGTGGATATTCCTTTAAAAAGTAAAAATATCATATGACTTAACTGTCCTACTTGTGTGTCTTTACCAGAAGGATTCCAAATATGTGATAGGTACCTTGCACACCAAGTGTTATTGCAGAATTATACATAACAGCTATATTGGCAAGCTAGCACAGATCAAACAACAGAGAAACACATTTTTTAAAAAGCTTATACAAAACAGATTTTGTTTCAGGTATAAGAATTGACATCATGCCATTTAGAACAAAATGGATACTACTGGGCATAATTATATTAAGCAATTATGTCAGTCTTAGAAAGGCAAATGTTGCTTCTTATATGTGATTACTTGTAGCCAGAAGTTTCAGACCCTTCTGGCCTAAGGACCAGACCTACAGTTCTGCAGCCACTCAGCCTCAAATAGTCACAACAAATGTTTATACTAATTACAACTGTTTGGCTTATAACTCAGGCTCATTACTTGCTAGCTCCTATAATTAACTCAACCCACATCTATGAATCTATTAAATTGCCACATGGCCATGGATTTACTTGTTCTTTGACATCTTGGGCAGCTGGATCTTGTTTCACTTAACCTGCCTTTCTTTTCCTTATCTATACTTGGGATTTATTCCTGCCTCTAAGCTGCTTTGCCATAGGCCAAAACAATTCCTTTTTTATCCAATGGTAATTCATAGCATATAGAAAGACATCTCATATCACTTTATTTTATTTTATATAAGCACTTAAACTTATACTATATATGTATATGAGTGAAAGTAAAAGCCAATTGTATAGGGGAATAAAGGTAGCTTACACCAGTCAGGAGGGGAATAAGTTAAGGGTGGACCTATAAAATTATTTTTTTAACAAAAGAATTATTTAGTTGATTGTTAAAAGCAAGCTGTACTCCATAGCCTGCTATCTTCTTCCTCCATATTGTCCTGTAAAGCATTGAGGTTGTGAGAGCTATGGTGCTGTGATGCTTAACACTGTTCAACTGAAAGCCTAGACTTGCCAGAGACAAGTCTCTTATGCATCTCTATGAAGGATGAACTAGATGAGGGTTATGTAGTGAGACCTTATCTCAGAAAGCAAAAAACAAAACAAAAGACATACATTTGAAAATTATCCTCCTTAGCTTTGTCTGAAAGCATGTAAATAACAAGTTCCTGTAACCAAGATTTGAGGTGTATTCAGCAATAGGATTTTGCTGTATATTTCTGGTGGGCAAGCAAGAGCATTGTAAATGGCACGTGCCATTTAGGGGTCTTTGAAGCCTTACTGACAAAGAACTCAGGAAGACATTGCACTCAGAACACTGGGAGTTTGGTTTGCCATTTCATTTGAAAAATTACTGAACATCCTATCATAGATATTACCTATTTATCTAGCTTGAATGTTGGTTGGCATTTCATAAAATAAGGGTATGATCATGACCCCTAAAATAAGGGTATGATCATGACCCCTTATATTTTATAATCTTTTCTTTTGATACCTTGAAGCTCCTTCAGAATCAAACTACAGTTTTTCTGTTTTTGTTAAGTGAACCCAAATTTACTCTGGGTGGCAGCCAATGTCTGGCAGGTAGGTGCAGATTCAGACCAATTACTGATCATGATTCAGAAGGCAGTCTTTTCCACATAAAGGAGGGCTTAACCAAGACAATGTTGGCGGAGTTGAAGACATGCCTGTTGCACAAATTTTGGTTGTATAAAATGAAACTCAGAGCTGGATTATCAGAAAGAGGAAATAGACCACAGTCAAATCTCACTCAGCTATCTTTTAGCTTCCTCAGGCTTGCTCCTCATCACTTGTACTAAATAATCTGTCCTCTTACCTGCCTTGAATACCTTCTTCACCCAGTTGTTTCACATTCAGGTTAAGATTAAAGGTGTGAGTTACTACTATTTGGTAGTTAGGCCTTGAACTCACAGAAACAGAAAGATTTCTGTCTCTGGATTTGTGGGAATACAGGTGTAGGTCCCCACTCTGGTCTTTCCCCATGCTGGGATTAAAGGCATGAGTTACCACTCTCTGACCCTCCTGGATTGACTGTGGGCAGATCTGTTCTGTGATATTTCAGACTAGTTTTATTAAATATATAACATATCACCACAATGTCACCCCGAAATTTGCCAGTTTAGTATATTTAATACCTTGAGCTAAGATATTCAGCCAAATAAAGAGAAACTATTTACTCACCCTTTTCAAAGTAAATTTACTTTACAATAAAGTAAAAACTGTCCTTTGTGAGAGGCATTTCTATGACAGAGATTTTTAATTATTTTTAAGATACTCACCACTGTTTCCCCTTCCTCCCCTCTTCCTGGTCTTCCCCCAGGTTCTCCCACTCCATCCCCCATCCATTCCAGAAAGGGTAAAGACTCCTAGGGTGGGTCAATGCAGTCTGACATAACTAATTGAGGTAGGACCAAGGGTGTCCCCACACCCCTGCTCCAGTGTTAAGGCTGAGTGAGATGTTCCTCTGTAGGGAATGGGCTCAAGAAGCCAGTTTATGCACTAGGAATAAATTCTGGTTCCAACTACCAGAGACCTCATAAACTGTCCGTGCCATTTAGCTGTCATCCATATTTCGAGGGCCTAGTTCAGTCCCACTTATAAAATGATTGCATTTCTATCTGTAAAGCTCTTTCCAAAATAAAATTTACTTTGTGCACCTATCATCTGAAAGGACTTGAGGGCTTCACAGTGGGAAAGGCTTCATGGTACTTCATGGATTCTTGCAGTGCTTGTAACTTCATCTTGTAACTGACACTGTCAACAGAACCTACATGTCTCACCATGTTCAACTCAGCATAAAGGCACTGGGTCATCTCCTGATGCAAGAAGGGTAAAAAACAAACATAGGAAAAAATGCTGGGAGGCATAGTGAGAGAGACCACATTCACATAATTTTTAATTAATTTATTGTGATTGCTCCATTTCCCACTAGGCTTAGTTTATAAATTGAATTTCTCATAGGCATGTTTGTGCTGATAAAACAGTTTATGGAGAATATGTTCTGTGGTTTCAGGCATCCATATTCTCTGTAAAATGTGTGGAACAATCACAACAATATTCTGGGATCATGTTGCGGGCAGAGAAGAGTACACTGCAGTAAACCATCCAACACTGGAGAGTGGATGTTTATGTTACCTGTATAAGGACAGCAATCCCACAGCTTTCCTAATGGCACCTCATTCTCTTCTAATCATCACATCTGCATTCCAGGTTTTTCTCACTGGACTTGCCCAGCCTACCCTTTCTGGACCACCAAACCTGTAAACCATGGCAACAAGATCTTCAGCTGAGAGAGCTGTAAGTTTCCTACTCATGTGCAAAGAAATCACAAACCTAGCAGCTTAAAACATTGCACAGTTTAATCCTTATTTGTGTAGGTCACAAATTTGGATGGCTTACTTGCACTCTCTGCTTAGGCTCCCTCAAAGACTGATAGGAAGCACCAGACTTTGTCTGGAAGCTCTCAGTTGTTTTTATCTAGCTTGCTCAAATATTGGCCATCTACTCTGAGGGGTTGTTGGAGTTAGGCCCTATTTTCTTACCAGCTCTTTGTGAGGTCCCTGTTAGATTTGAAAAACTATACATCTTTACTCACAGCCATTCAGCTTCAGCACAGAGCACAATCTGCCTAGAACACAGCTAGTGTATTAGCAGCAGGAGAACAGCTGAGTCCTCGGCATACAGCTGAGAGGGGAGAGGACAAGAGGTGACAACTGGCATCATAGCAATGTGACCTCATGAGAGCAGCTGACACTCTGAACACATAGCTGATTAAGAGCCCTCAGACCAACAACTCACTAAGAGCCAACTAAGAGCTAACCAAGAGTGAATTGAGGAAACAATGGGCAGACACCTGTGCATGAATACAAACAACACCAGAAAAGTCAACAAGACACCACCAGAAGAAGCTAACGGTTCTATAGCTTCAAGAACTGAACATAACAATGAAGAGGGAACAGAAGGAAACAATCTTAAAAACAGCATTATGAAACTAATAGAAGACTTAAGAAAGGATATAAAAAACTCCCTTAAAGAAATAGAAGAAAATAAAAACAGAAAATTAGAAGAGATGAACAAAGCCCTGAAAGAAAATAAAGAAAAGCAAGAAAAAGAAAACAAACAGTTGAAAGAAAATAACCATGAAATAAAAACTGAAATAGAAGCAATAAAGAAGGCACAAAGAGAGACAAAGCTATAAATATAAAATCTGAAAAAAAAAAAGACCTGGAAACACAGATTCAAGCATATCCAACAAAATCCAAGAGATGGAGGAAAAAAAATCTATGGGGTAGAAGACTCAATAGTGGTAATAGATACATGAGTTAAAGAAAACTCTAAAATCAAAAAGGCCATAACACAAAATATACAAGAAATTTGTAAAACAATAAAAACATGAAACCTTCAAATAACTGGAATCAAAGAAGGAGAAAAAATACCAGCTCAAAGGCACAGAAAATATATTCAACAAAATCATAGAAGAAAATTTCTCCAACCTAAATAAGAAAATGCCTATAAAGATACAGGAAGCCTATAGAACATCAAATAGATTAGACCCACATAAAAAGTCTGCTTGTCATATCGTAATCAAGCCACTAAACGTACAGAACAAAGAAAAAATACTAAGAGCTGCAAAGGAAAAAGGCCAAATCACCTATAAAGGTAGACCCATCAGGAAAACACCCAACTATTCAATGGAAACAATGAAAGCAAAAAGGTCCTGTTCAGACATTATACAGACACTAAAAGTGCATGGATGCCAACCTAGACTGCTGAATCAAGCAAAACTATCTATCAACAAGAAGGAGCAAACAAGATTTTTCATGACATCACCAGATTTAAACAATACCTAACCACAAATGCCTTCCTACAAAAAGCCCTAGATGGAAAACTCCAGCCTAAGGAAACCAGAAACACCCATGTAACCACTGACAAATGATAAGCCCACAGAAGAACAAGCCCCTGAAAAAAAGAAGCACAAGCTATTATCAAAAATGATTGGAAATATTGATTATTCATTATTAATATCCATTAATATCAATGGACTCAATTTATCTATGAAAAGACACACTCTAACATGATGAATACAAAAACAGAAGCCATCCTTCTGCTGTTTATAAGAAACACACCTCAACCTTAAAGACAGACACAGGCACAGAGTGAAGGGTTGGGAAAAGATTTTCTAATCAAATGATTCTATGAAACGAGCTCATGTAGCCATTCTAATATCTAACAAAATAGACTTTAAACTAAAGTCAATAAAACAAGACCAGGAAGGTTACTACTTACTCATATTAAGAAAAATTGACAAAGGCAAAAACTCAATCCTGAATACCTATGCCCCTAAAACAAGGAAACCTACATATGTAAAAGCAACACATATGTAAACCCACATATGTAAAAGTTTAAACCCCATATCAAACCTGACACACTAATAGTGGGAGACTTCAATACCTCACTTCAATACCCTTGGATACATCAACCAGACAGAAACTCAAAAGAGAAATAAGGGATCTAGCAGAAGTTATGACATAAATGGATTTAGTAGATATATACCAAACTCTCCACCCAAACAAAAGGGAATATAAATACTTCTCAGTACCCCATGGAACTTTCTCTAAAATAAACCACATACTAGGTCATAAAGCAAATATCAACAGGTACAAAAAATGGGTATAACTCCTTTTCCCTCTAGGGCTTTTTGTAGTGAGGCATTTGTGGTTAGGTATTGTTAAAATTTCAGATCACCATGGATTAAAGTTAGAGTTCAACAACATCAAGAATGACAGAAAGCCTGCCAACCCATGGAAACTAAACATCACTCAATTGAACCACTTTTGGGTCAAGAAAAAAATTAAGAAAGAAATAAAAAAAAAAACAACTTCCTAGAATTGAACAAAAATGAATCCACAATAAACCCAAATTTATGGGATACACTGAAAGCAGTCTTAAGGGGAAAATTGATAGCACTAGATGCCTACATGAAAAGACTAGAGAAATCTCACACAAGAGAACTATCAGCACAGCTAAGGTTTCACGAACAATTAGAAGCAAATACACCTAGAAGGAATAGATGGCAGGAAATAAACAAACTTAGAGCTGAAATCAACACAATTGAAATAAAAAATATACAAAAAAATCAATTAATCAAAGCGTTGGTTCTTTGATATAGTCAACAAGATAGATAAACCCTTATCCAAACTAAACAAAAAGCAGAGAGAGAGTATCCAAATCAACAAAATCAGAAATAAAAAAGGGGACATAAAAACAGACACCCAGGAAATTCAAAGAATTATCAGGTCATACTTTGAAAACCCATACTCCACAAAAATGAAGAACCTAGAAGAAATGGAGAGCTTTCTGGACAGGTACCATTTACCAAAATTAAATCAAGATCAGATTAAAGACCTAAACAGTCTTCTAACACCAAAGGAAATTGAAGCTGTCATTAAAGTCTCCCAAATAAAAAAAAAAGTCCAGACCTAGATGGTTTCAGTGCAGAGTTCTACCAGACATTCAAAGAGGAACTAATACCATACTCCTCTAACTAGTACATACAATAAAAACTGAAGGTATATTGCCAAACTCTTTTTATGAGGCCACAATTACTCTGATACCCAAGCCACTCAAAGACTCAACAATGAAAGAGAATTACAGATTAACTTCCCTCATGAACATTAATGCAAAAATTCTCAAAAAAAATTCTGGGGGCTGGAGAGATGGCTCAGCGGTTAAGAGCACCGTCTGCTCTTCCAGAGGACCTGGGTTCGATTCCCAGCACCCACATGGCAGCTAACAACTGTCTGTAGTTCCAGTTCCAGGCAAACACCAAGGCAAATAAATAAATAAAATAAAGTTTTTTAAAAAAAAATATTCTGGCAAACTGAATCCATCAAGATATAAACAAAGTTATTCACCATGATCAAGTAGGTTTTATCCCAGAAATGCAGAGATGGTTCAAAACAGAAAATTGCAAATGTCATCCACAAAATAAACAAATTGAAAAAGAAACACAAAACACATGATTACTTCCTTAGATGCTAAAAAAACCTTTGACAAAATCCAACCCTCCTTTATGATAAAAGTCTTGGAAAGAGCAGGAATACAGGGAAATTATCTAAATATTATAAAGGCGATTTACAAAAAGCAAATGGCCAACAACAAACTTAATAGAGAAAAACTCAAAGCAATCTCACTAAAATCAGGAACTAGACAAGGCTGTCCCCTCTCCCCTTATCTATTCAACATAGTTCTCAAAGTTTTAGCAAAAGATATAAGAGAATGAAAGGAGATTAAGGGGATACAAATTGGAAAGAACTCAAACTATCTCTATTTGTAGATGACCTGATTATATGTATAAATGACCCACAAAATTCTACCATGGAACTTCTACAGCTGATAAACACCTTCAGCAATGTAGCAGGATACAAGATTAACTCAAAGAAATCATTAGCCCTCCTATACACTAAAGATAAAAGGGCTGAAAAAGAAATAAGTGAAACATCACCCTTTATAATATCTGCAAATAACATTAAATACCTTGTTGTAACTATAACCATGGAAGTATCAAATCTGTTTGACAAAAGTTTTAAATCTCTGAAGAAAGAAATTGAAGAGGATATAAGAAAATGGAAAGATCTCCCATGCTCCTGGATAGGTAGGATCAACATAGTGAAAATGGCAATCCTACCAAAAGCAATCTACAGATTCAATGCAATTCCCATCAAAATCCCAACACAAGTTTTTACAGATCTTAAAAGAACAATACTCAATTTTATTTGGAATAACAGGAAAACCAGGATTGCCCAAACAATTTTGCTCAACAAAAGAACCTTAGGAGGAATCACCATCCCAGACTTCAAAATATGCTATAAAGCTTCAGTAATGAAAACAACCTGGCACTGGCATAAAAACAGAAGTGTGGATCAATGAAATCTGATTGAAGACCCAGACATTAACCCTAACCCTAACCCTAACCTATGAACATTTGATTTTTGACAAAGAGGCCACAAACATTCAATGGAAGAAAGAAAGTATCTTCAACAAATGGTGTTGGCATAACTGGATGGTAGTGTGTAGATAATTGAAATTAGATTCAAACCAATCACCTTGCACAAAACTTAAATCCAAGTGGATCAAAGATCTCAACATAAACCCAGCTACACTGAACTTGATAGAAACAAAAGTGGAAAATACCCTCCAACACATTGGCACATGTGACCACTTTTTAAACATAACACAAATAGTGCAGACACTAAGCACAACAATCAATAAGTGGGAAATCCTGAAGCTGAGAAGCTTCTGTAAGGCCAAGAACATAGTCAATAAGATAAAACAACGGCCTACAGTGGCAGAGGACTTATCTCTAATATATCTAGTGAACTCAAGAAAATAGAGCCCAAAATCCTTAATAACCCAATGAAAAAATGGGATTCAGAACTAAAAAAGGAATTCACAGCAGAAGAATTAAAATGGCTGAAAAGAACATGAAAAAGTACTCATCATCTTTAGCCATCAGAGAAATGCAAACAGAAACAACTTTGAAATATCACCTTATACCTGTCAGAATGGCTAAGATTAAAATCACAGATGACATCCTATGATGGTGAGGGTTCAGAGCAAGGGGAACACTCCACCATTGTTGATGGGAATGTAAACTTGTTCAGCCACATTGGAATGAATATGGCGGTATCTCAGAAAACTGGGAATTCATCTCCCCAAGGATCCAGCAATACCACTCTTAGGTATATACCCTAAAGATGCACATTGGTACCCCTAAAGTATTAGCTCAACTATGTTCATAGCATTATTTGTAATAGCAAGAAACCTGTAAACAATCTAGATGCCCCTCAATTTAGGAATGGATTAACAAGTTGTGGTACATCTCACAAGGGAGCACTGCTCAGCAGTAAGAAAAAATGATATTCTAAATTTGCAGGCAAATGGATAGATATGGAGAATATCCTTCTGAGTCAGGTATCACAATCCCAGAAAGAGAAGCAGGTGATGTAATCACTCATTAATGGACTTTAAACATAAAGCAAAGCATGCCTAATCTGCAAACCACCCCTCCGAACAGCTTGGGATCTGAAGCATTTTGGATCAGCACCTTGGGGCCCATTCCCTCCAGAGGAACACCTGACCCAGTCTTGATGTTGGGAGAAGGAATGTAGATTTGCCTGGAGTGGATGCTGAACTAAGCTACCTTGGGACCTTGCCACCTCCTGCCCTTGCTCGGGAGAAGTTAAGGAGATGGGGGGAAGAGAGAGTGACTGGGAGGGGTGAGAGGGGGTGTTTGAATAAGGGGATACATGGATAAAAAAATGAGACTTTGTTTATAATAAATAAAAAGGAAAAAAGAAAGTTAAACAAATAAAGGAACGAGAAATAATATATCAACACAGTGAAAGACGTCTGCTTTTCCATAGATGTCACCTAAAAAAAGAAAGACAAGCAATGTCCTTGTATAAATTATTTGCAATAAATTTGCCTGAAAAAGTCTAAATATCTATTTCATATATACATATATATATTTATTTCACATGCTAGCTTCTTATATACAGGTGTAAATATTATATGTATACTCCCCCGTATACATATCCTTACTTTAAAGTATTCACTCTTAAATAAAATAGCATTACATAATCTCAGAAAAAAAGCCTTGGACTCACTGCCTTCCAAGTTCTCTCTTCCACAATAACCCATCTGTCTGAATAGGACTGTTGCAGAATATTAATTTAAGATGTATCATTTTTGTATATACTGTAGAATATTTGTTTACTGATATACAAATGTGCTTCATTCTTTTATCTTGCATTTGTTTAATTCTATAAAGCTGTGCAATAACATAATAATAATAGCATAATAATGTCTGCCTAGAATACCTTATTGGTGTAATAAAAAGCAAAACAGCCAATAGCTAGGCAGAAGAAAGGCTAGGCAGGTATGGCATGCAGAGAAAATGAGTAAGAGGAGGAATCTAGAGGAAAGAAGAAAAAGAGAAGAAAAAAAATGGGGAGGGAGAATGCCAAGAATCAGTAATCTAGCCACAGAATAAGAACATACAAAAGTTATGTAGACTACAGAACGATCAAAAGCCTAGAGATATAGCATAGTTAAAGAAAAACGATAATTTAAGTTACAAAAGCCAGCTAAAATAGTCAAGCAAAGGCCAGGTATTTATGTCAGAATAAGTCTCCCTGTATTTATTGAGACCTAGCTGGTGACCCCCAGAAGAGTTTTTTAAAAACTACATTAGAGGGGCTGGAGAGATGGCTCAGTGGTTAAGAGCACCGTCTGCTCTTCCAGAGGACCCGGGTTCGATTCCCAGCACCCACATGGCAGCTAACAACTGTCTGTAGTTCCAGTTCCAGGCAAACACCAAGGCAAATAAATAATAAATAAATAAAGTTTAAAAAAAAAAAAAAAAAAACTACATTAGAGAGCAAATGACTGCAAAACTTAACTCCTGACATTTCACCTCTACATAATGTCTTAGATTATTTTCTTCCCCATTGTTAAAAATAATTGTATAGACCAAACAATACTGCAGTGTGCATGTGTGTGTGTGTGTGTGTGTGTGTGTAGAATTCCCGTTTATGGTTCTTACCTATTTCTTTGATTTCTGTCTTCTTTGCTACAACTCTAAAATGGGTTTTATATTTATTGTGGAATCAAGATGCCTTCAGTTTACCCCTTCCTGAAACCTCCAGTTCCTTTTTGTACCTTTAATGAATGAGTCTCACAATTGGTGTTCAAGGAAACCTTGGTCAGATTGAAAATTGCCTTCAGATATTTACCCTACTTGCTGCTCAGGTGAGTAGTTAGTCTTATTTTAATGTTTATGAAAATAGTTGAGTGGCCACCACTTTATAAGAGCATAAGGCCTATGCCACATGGAAATGTGAGGATAAGGATACACTAAGTACTCACTAAGAAGCCACTTAGATGGACTACAGTTATGTTCTTATAAATAGACGTGTGTAGAATATATTAACCCAAATATTTTTTTTCTTTTTTTTGTTTGCAGTTTTTTTTTATTTTGTATTTAACAACAACAACAAAAAAAAACAGTAACATGAATTTAAAATGAGGAAAAGTTAACAATAACTATGAAGAGGATAAGTATCATAAGCATGGATTATCAAGGGTGGTAATGCAAATAGGATTGCTACACATATATTTACTATGAGTTCAGCTTTCCTTCTGAAATTTTTTTTTCCCATCCCTGTATTTCCTTATTCAAGGTCCCTTCCCCCTCCCACCACCTCTTGACATTTTTCTTCTCTGCAACTCCTCATCCCTTCCCTGGTCAGGGAGCAGACAATCCTATGGTCCCACTGACCCAATAATGCTTGGATCAGTCTCCACTCCTGGCCAAATCCAGTTTTGTCCCCCCTCCCTCAAGAGTGAGTCTCGTATTCCTATAGTTGGAGTGGGGTTCGAAGGGTCAGTCCAGGGTGTATCTGATCCCAAGCTGTTCAGTGGTTGTAGCAGCTTGGGCATGTTTGGTTTTTTTCTTGTTTGTTTGTTTAGAGACCACTAGTGAGTGAGTACATCCCCTGCTTATCTCTCTGAGATTGTAATAGCTCGCTCAGAAGGATATTCTCCATATCTATCCATTTGCCTGCGAATTTTAGGATATCATTTTTTCTTACTGCTGAGTAGTATTCCATTGTGTAGATGTACCACAGTTTGTTAATCCATTCTTCAGTTGAGAGAAATTTAGGTTGTTTCCAGGTTTTTGCTATTACAAATAATGCTGCTATTAACATAGTTGAGCTAATACCTTTGGTATGTGAATGTGCCTCTTTAGGGTATACACCCAGAAGTGATATTGCTGGGTCCATGGGGAGATTGATTCCCAATTTTCTGAGAAATTTCCATATAGCATTCCAAAGTGGCTGAACAAGCTTACACTCCCACCAACAATGTAGGAGTGTTCCCCTTGCTCCACATCCTCTCCAGCATAGGCTGTCATCTGTGCCTTTTATCTTAGCCAATCTAACAGGTGTTAGGTGGTATCTCAAAGTTGTTTTAATTTGCATTTCTCTGATGGCTAAAGATGATGAGCACTTTTTCAGGTGCCTTTCAGCCATTCATAGTTCCTCTGCTGAGAATTCCCTTTTTAAATCTGTACCCCATTTTTTTATAGGGTTATTCAGGGTTTGGGGCTCTAAATTCTTGAGCTCTTTATATATCTTAGAGATCAGTCCTCTATCACTTGTAGGGTTGGTGAAAATCTTTTCCCATTCTGTAGGATGGCGTTTTGTCCTATTGACAGTGTCCTTGCCTTTGCAAAAGCTTCCCAGCTTCAGGAGATCCCACTTATTGATTGTTTGTCTTAGTGCCTGTGCCACTGGTGTTATATTTAGGAAGTGGTCGCCTGTGCCAATTTGTAGAAGTGTATTTCCCACTTTCTTTTCTATCAAGTTCAAAGTGGTTGGGTTTAAGTTGAGGTCTTTGATCCACTTGGATTTGAGTTTTGTGCAGGGTGACAGGCTCAGATCTATTTGCATTTTTCTATACACTTCAATCCAGCTATGCCAACACCATTTGTTAAATATACTATCTTTTTTTCCATTGAATGTTTTGGGCCTCTTTGTCAAAGATCAGGTGTTCATAGGTTTTTGGGTTAATGTCTGGATCCTCAATTCTATTCCATTGGTCCACAAGTCTGTTTTTATGCCAGTACCAGGCTGTTTTTATTACTGTAGCTCTATAGTATAGCTTG
>PVIH01015652.1:0-48746 GCA_004025045.1 Sigmodon hispidus | reverse complement strand
TCATAGAAGAAATCTTTTCAAATCTACAAAAGGAAATGCCTATAAAGGTACAAGAAGCTTACAGAAATCCAAATACACTAGAGCCCCCCAAACATTCCCTTGCTACATAGTAATCTAAAAACTAAACATACAAAAAAGAAATAATAATATTAAGAACAGCAAAGGAAAAAAATCCAAATAACTTATAAAGGCAGACTCATCAGAACTAACCCAGCTTCTCAAGGGAGACAGAAATACAGAAAATCCTGGAAAGAGGTTTAATTAAGAGACTATGGATACCAGCCCAGACTATTATACAAAGCAAAAGTTTCTATCATAATAGAGGGAGTAAACAAGATATTTCACGATAAACACAGATTTAAAAAATACCAATTCACAAGTCAAATGCTACTAAAGAAAGCACTAAAAGGAAAACACCAACCTAAGGAAGTTAGATGCACCCAGAAAAACATAAGAAAGAGATAATCCCACAGCAGCAAATCTCAAAGAAAGGAAACACACACACTACCACCATCACCACCAAAAAAATTAGCAGGAATTAACAATCAATGGTCATTAATATTCCTTAATATCAATGGACACATTTAACCTATAAGAAGACACTGGCTGACAGAATGGATACAAAAACAGGATCCCAATTTCTGCTGTATACAAAAAGCACACGTCAACTTCCAAGACCCACTACATCAGAAAAAAGGGTTGGAAAAACACTTTCTAATCAAATGGACTTAAGAAGGAAACAGTTGTAACTATTCTAATATCTAACAAAATAGATAAAAAATTAAAGATATGTTACTTTGGAAGAGAGGTTTTCTTTTTACATACACAAAAAAATTTTGAGAAGCTGTGAATTCATTCCAACTTAAAAAAACCACGTTTGGTCAAGGAAGACCCTCTGAAAAATCTCCATTGGGAACAGAAGGCTCAGTTGATTCAACCTTTCAGAACACTCTGTTGCAGTTTTTTTTTTCGGAGTTCTCCATGGAGTACAGCTTCAAGATTGCTGACTGAGATGATCTAGTCTCACTGACTCCTCCACTCAGAACTTGCTCATAATCCTAAATTTCTCTGTGTTCACATAAGATCATCAGCTCCTCCAATCAATAGGAAGTAGTCTAGAGTAGTACACACACATCCCCCCCCAAATTGGTTATAGATGTTCATCTTTGTTTACAGTGTTAGTTCCAAGTTTTTATGAATAATGGTTAGGAAAAAAAGCTAAACAAAGGAGATTAGATTTCATGTTCTTGTTTTGAAAAGAAAAAAGTCAAAATGCTGTGGGACTAGGCTCTTGTATAATTTAAATATTTTTCACTTCTACTGGCTTAATAAATTGCTGATTGGCAACTAGACAGACAGAAAGTAAAGGTGAGGCCACCAGACTAGGACAATACTGGAAAGAGAAAGTAGAGTAAGAGTCATCAGCCAGACATAAAGGAAGTAAGATAATAATGCGGCAGTGAAGAAAAGATACCAAGGCACATGAGTGGCTAAACAGAGATAAGAATTAGGGGTTAATTTAAGTATAAGAACTAGTTAAAAATATGTTTGAGCTACTGACTGGACCAGCATTTACCATAATATTAAGCATCTGAGTCAATTATTTCATAAGAAGCTGCAGGACCTGCAAGGCAGAACAGAAAAATTTGAACTACAAAAGTCCATTAAGATGAAGTTTCAGTTATGAACATATATGCTCCAAATAGCAAGGACACCAATATATTTAAAAGAAACATTACAAAACCTTAAGTCACATATCAAACCCTATACACTAATCATGGGAGACTTTAACACCATACTCTCACCAGTAGACAGGTCTGTCAGACAGAAATAAGGGACCTAAAAGATGTTATGACTCAAATGGACTTAATAGACATCTATAGAACACTACACACAATCACAAAAGAATATATATTCTCAGAACCTCATTGAAACTTTTCTAAGACTGACCACAATCTCAGTCACAAAGCAAATCTCAACAGATACAAAAAAAACTGGAAAACACCCCTGTATTTTATCAGATCACAATGGCAAAAGGTTAGAATTCAACAATCATACAAATTATATAACATCTACAAACTCATGGAAACTGAATAATTCTCAACTGAATCACTACTGGATCAAGAAAGAAATAAAAAAATAAGGACTTTCTAGAATTCAATGAAAATGAATGTACAACTTACCCAAGCTTATGCTAAACTATGAAAACAGTGCTAAGAGAAAAGTTCATAGCACTAAATACCCACATAAAGAAGCTAGAGAAATCTCACAATAGTGAATTAAGAACATACCAGAAAGATCTAGAACAAAAAGAACAAAACTCACCCAGGAGGAATAGACCCCAGGAAATAATCAAATTGAGGATTGAAATCATTAAAAATAGAAACAAAGTGAGCAATAAAAAAATATAAAAAGCAATAAAAACAAAGAGTTGATTCTTTGAGAGACTTCTCAGAAAACTGGGAATCATTCTCCCCAAAGATCCAGCAACACCACTTTTAGGTATATACCCGAAAGATGCACATTCACACTCCAATGGCATTAGCTCAACTATGTTCATAACAGCATTATTCATAATAGCAAGAACCTGGAAACAACCTACATGCCCCTCAACTGAAGAATAATTAACAAACTATGGTACATCTACACAATGGAGTACTACTTAGCATTAAGAAAAAATGATATCGTAAAATTTGCAGGCAAATGGATGGATTTGGAGAATATCCTCCTGAGCGAGGTATCACAATCCCAGAAAGATAAGCAGGGGATGTACTCACTCATTAGTGGACTTTTAAAAAAAGATGGAAATGTTATTGTATACAAGAGCCCAAGGCTAGAACATAGCTAAATGACACAGTGCCTCACTTCTCTATTGATGGCCTCTGGCGGTGATGTGGTTGAGGAAAGTCTTGTTTTCTTTAAGGGTCTGGCCAAAAGGAGTTTAATTATGTTCCAGTAGGTAAATGAGCAGAATGAATGGGTATTTTTGTAAATAGGGAGATCATAAAAGTGGGTATTAATCTGAGAGGCCTGATAACTGAGTTTGATAGGGTGCATGATGTAAAATAATAAATATATAAATAAAAAAGAAAATCAAGAAGATTAAACTAATCATTATCCAAACTAACAAAAGGCAGAGAGAATGTCCAAATTAACGAAATCAGAAACAAACAAAAAGACATAATAATAGACACTGAGGCAATCCAGAGAATCATCAGGTCATAATTAAAAAATACGTACTTCACAAAATTGGAAAAGCTAAAAAGAAATGAACAATTTCATGGATAGGTGCCACATAACAAAATCAAGATCAGAAAAATCATTTAAATGAACTTGTAACCCAGAGGTAAATAGAAGTATTCATTAAAAGTATTCCAACAACAACAAAATAAAAGCTCAGGCCCAGATGGTTTCAGTGCAGAATTCTACCAGAACTTCAAAGAAGAGCTAATGCCAATACTCCTCAAATTGTTCCACACAATAGAAACAGAAACAGCTTTGCCAAACTCTTTTTATGAGGCTACAGCTACCCTGATACGCAAACCGCACAGAAATGCAACAGAGAATGAGAATTATATACCAATCTCCATCATAAACTTGATGTAGAAATACTCAATAAAACACTGGCAAACTAAATCTAAGAACATATTAAAATATCATCTACCATAATTGGTTAGGCTTCAACCCAGAGGTTCAGGGATGGTTTAATATATAAAAATTCTGTCATGTCATCCACTAAATAAAAACTTAAAGAAAATAACCCACATGATTATCTCATTGGATGCTGAAAAAGACTTTGACAAAATCCAACACATTTTTATGATAAAGGACTTGGAGATATCAGGAATACAAGGAACATATCTAAACATAATAAAGAAAATTACAGCATAACAACATCTAACATTATGTTAAATAAAAATTCAAAGTGATTCCACTAAAATCAGAAACTAGACAAGGCTGCCCATTTTCTCCATATCTTTTCAATACAGTAGTCAAAGTTCTAGCTAAAGCAATAGGATGACAAAAATGGATCAAGGGGATACAAATTGGAAAGGCAGAAGTCAAATTTCTGCTGTTTTGCAAATGATATGATAGTATACATATGCAACTGCAAAACTTCTATCAGGGAATTCCTACAGCTAATAAACACCTTCAGTAATGTGGCAGGATATAAGATTGACTCAAAAAAATCAGTAATCCTACTATATACATAGAATAAATGGACTGAGAAAGAATTCAGAGAAACATCATGCTTTACAATAGCCACAAATAATATAAATGCCTTGGCATAACTATAATCAAACTAATAAAAGACCTATATGACAAGAAATTTAAGACTTTGAAGAAAGAAATTGAAGAAGATATCAGAAAATGGAATGACCTCCTATGCTCATGGATAGGTAAGTCCAATATAATAAAAATGGTAATCTTACCAAAAGCAATCTACAGATTCAATGCAATCCCCCATTAAAATCCCAATACAGTTCTTTATAGACTTTGAAAGAACAATACTCAATTTCATATGGAAAAACAAAACAAACCAACAACACAATAACAACAAAACAGGATATCTAAGACAATCCTATATAATAAACTAACTTCTGGAAGCATCACCATTTCTGACTTCAAGGTCTATTATAGAGCTATAGTAATAAAAATACCTCTGTGGATGAACACAATCAAACAGAAGACCCTGACATTAATATACACACTTATGAACACCTGAATTTTGACAAAGAATCCAAAACTGTACAACAGAATGAAAAAAGAATGCATCTTGAAAAAATGGTTCTGGTATAACTGGATGTCACCATGTAGAAGACTGCAAGTAGACCCATGTCTATTGTCATGCACAAAACTCAAATCTAAATGGATCAAAGACCTCAACATAAATCCAGTTACACTCAATCTGATAGAAGGCAAAGTAGGAAATAGTTTTGAATGCATTGTTATACTTCTTAAATATAACATCAGTACCACAGACACTGAGACCAACAATTAATAAATGGAACCTCCATAAACTAAGAATCTTCTGTAAGGCAAAGGACATGGTCAATAAGACAAAATAACAGCCTACAGAATAGAAAAAGAACTTCCAACCCCACAACTAGACATCAAAATACCAAACAATCCAATTAAAAATGTGCTACAGGTCTAAACAGAGAATGTCTGAAAAGACATTTAAGGAATTACTCAACATTCTTAGCCATCAGGAAAATGAAAATCAAAATGACTCTGAGACTCCATTTTGCATCTACTAGATTGGCTAAGATCAAAAACACTGATAGCAGCTTATATTGGAGAGGATATGGAGCAAGGGTATCACTCCTTCACTGCTGGTGGGATTACAAACTTGTACAGTCACTTTGGAAATCAGTATGGTGACTTCTCAGAAAATTGGGAGTCAATGTACCTTAAGACCCAATGATACTACTCTTGTATATATATATCCAAGGGATGCTCAATCATATCCAGAGGACACTTCCTCAATTGTGTTTGTAGTAGCATTATTTGTAATTGCGAGAACCTGGAAATGATCTAGAAGTCTCTCAACTGAAGAATGGATAAAGAAAATGTGGTATTTATACAATGGAATATTACTCAGCTGTAAAAATCAATGACATCATTAAATTTGCAGGCAAAGAAATGGACAGAGGAAATATCATCCTGAGTGAGGTCACCCAGACAAACCCAGTATATATTCACTTATAAGTAGATACAAGATGTAAAGCAAAGGATAACCAGACTAAAAGCCATAGCTTCAGAGAAGTTAGAACTTTCATTCTGTAACTGATGGAAGCAGATATAAAGACCCACAGCCAGGCACCATTTCAAACTCCAAAAGTCCAGTTGAAGAGAGGGAAGAGAAATTATTTGAACACAGAACGGACAAAATATCAAGAGTTGATGATAAGATAGAAGAATCTAAGTGTAAGGACATTAATAAATTGGAAGCAATGTAAAGTCTACATGTAAGATCTTTGAAATATTATAAAAAAGACCAAATATATAAATTATGGGTAAATAAGAACTTTATACTAAAGGTAGAGAAAATATTTTCAATACAATCATTGTAGAAAATTTATCAAATATAGAGAAAGAGATGCACACTTATGTAGGGGAGACTTATAGTACACAAAACAGGCAGAAACAAGTCAAAAATCTCATCTCATCTCATATAGTAAATCATATCACAGTCAAAACACTAAATACAAAAAATGCACTAAGCTGCTAGAGAAAGCATTAATTTATATATGAAGGTCTGGCATCAAAATAACTGCTGAACAGAAGCTTTAAATCAAGAAGCACTTCAAATTATGTATTTCAAGTTCTGAAAGACCACAGCTATGGATCCAGACTAATATATGCATCAAAACAATTTGTCAGGATGGAGGTAGAAAAATATTTTCTAAAATATAATCAGGCTAAAGGATGTATGGGCATTAAGCCAAATAAATATGCAGATGAAACTGGAAGGAATTCTATAAACTGATGAGGATGAAGACAAGCAAGCGACTAAAGGGAAAACCCCACTAATGTTCTTAAGACAGATGCTAAGTAAATAAAGAATAAAACAATAAACATTGTAAAATAAACAAATTATAAGAAGACAGTACCTTTCAATAATAATTCTGAATATTAATTTCTCAAATTCCTTATAAAATATGCAGGCTACTGTATTCAAAGAGAAAGCAGAATCACTTTTTTGCCTCTGAGAAATTCACCTAACATCTAAAGATAGGCCTTGTCTCAAGGTAAGAATATGTATGGCAAATGCATTCCTAGGAAAGGGAGCCATGAAACAAGTGGTTATTTCTATTATAATATTTATTCAAATAGACTACAAACTACAAATAGTTGAGGAGACTACTTCACAGTTATAAAAGAAACACTCCATAAATAGATTATTACAATTCTAAATATTTGCACCATACTCAGATTCTCCCAAATTCATAAAACAAATGCTCATATATATCCAATATTATAGATTGACTTCATCATAGCAATGGTGGATGACTTCTAGATCACTCTCTCCAATGAAATAGACTAAACCAGAAAAATCTTGGCGTTAAATGACATCACAGACTAGGTAGATTTAGCAAACATCTTCAGAACATTTCACCCCAAATATTGGAGAATGTCTTAGACATCTTATATGTCCAGGGTCTTCTAAATAAATCACATGCTAAGATAAAAAGCAAGTTTCAACACATGCAATAAAGCTAAATTAACTTCTTATATCTGATATAACCACAGTTGAACAAATATAAAAATAAATAGCAAGAAAACTATATAAATATACAAACTCACAAAGATTAAACAAATTATTAAATGTGAGATGGTTATGAAGATAAGAAAGAAAAATTATAGTTCTTAGAATTAAATTAAAATGACATTACATACCAAAGCATATTAAATACATTGAAGGCAGTGCAGAAAAAGAAGTTTATAGCAATAAGTTCTTATATTATAGAATGAGTAATGTCAAGTATACAGCTTAATGATTCCCAATAAATTCTTAGAAAAAAATAGCGACTTCAAAATTAGTACATAAAAAATAAAACGATGGCAAAAATCATGAAAATAAAATTGAAAAGCAATAAAAAGAATTGGTGAAATTAACAGTTGGTTCTTCAAAAAGATTTATAAGCCCTTAGACTATTTAGTTAAAGGAAAAGAGAGAATACCCAAATGAATTAAAATGGAGATTACAACAAATCCCAATGACATCCAAAAAATTATAACAACATACTATAAAAACATATATTCTATTAAACTAGGAAACCTAAAAAGCATGAAGGAATTTCCAGATGCTCATGACCTACCTATTAATGGTGAGATCAATTAATTATTTGAATAGACCTTTAACAAGCAATGTAAGTAAAGCAGTAATAAAATAATCTTGAGACTAAAAAAGGTCAAGTTCTTGATAGGATTCACTGCAGAATTCTACCAGAAATTTAAAAGACTTGAAGCAGTGTTTCTCAAGTTATTCTGTAAAACAGGACCATAGATAAGTACACGGAAGAGAACGTGGAAACCAGCAATCAGCAGGAAATACACTCTCAGAACATGAAACCTTGAACACCAGATGAAAATGATGTCAACAATAATACAAATATCCTCTCCAGAACTTCACAAACATTCCCATGGAAAGAATCATTTTATAAAAAAATCTAATAATTGAATTCCTCATGTGTAACTCCTAAAGCAAAAACATAGATAAAAAAAATGTAGCATTTTCCAGGAGCACTTCCTACTAGGGACCCCATAACCACCAAATATGATGTCAACCGAAAAAGCTACCAGTTGTCTTACTTCTTCCCTCTATTCAGGTCATCCAAGTCTTGCAGCTACTGTGCATGGATACCTACCTTCTCTTGGCTCATCACTCTCTCTCTGTAACTAGTCATGTTACAGCCTGACCCCTTAAAGAAACCCTACAGCTATCACAGGTGACCTAGAAACCCAGAGTCTTGCAAATTGACTGACTGGAGTTTTCCTCGCTGTACTCTCTATCCTTGAGACACAGGACAAGTCCAAACTAGCAGGAGAAGCTTGTTCCAGAATCCTTGACCAAACTGTTTAAGGTACTATTTTATAGCAGAGAAACAAAAGACAAAGATAGAAGCTTTATGCTCCAATGTCAGACAAGCAGAAAAAATAGAGAATTCAACTACAGTATGAATCATTCCTCTCCTGAACATTGTAAATACTTCTCCTGAAAAAAAAAAAAAGATGAAAAAGACAAGCTCAAATTACTCTAGCTGTAAAATTCCAATACAGTAATAAAAGGAACATGAAAAATCAAACTGACATGCCACTTTCAAAATATGAATCTCATGGCAACTTCACACATTGTTTACAAAAATAATTATATCCACAGGCAAACAACTGAATGAAGACAAAGACAATGATAGGTGAAATGAAGTCAGTATAAGACATGAAAATATAGTTTGTCTTTTTTTAAGAAAAAAACTAAAATAATTCTGGAAATAAAAAATTCAGTAAACTAATTAAAAACCTTGACCTTTGTTGATAAGAAAGGAGCTTGGAAGACCAAGGCATCCCTACTCCTGAGGAAGAGCTGATGAGGCAAGACTGGCAGCGGTACTACTTTGAGAGCATCAAACAGACTTCTGGCTGTGGTGCTCACTTGTTTTAGGGCCAGCAGCAGGGGTTCCAGCCTGTTTGACACTTGAATCCAGCCACTCATGATGAGTTTGTGATTCACAGGATTGCATCACCCCAACTGCTAACTTGGGGCTGGGTTCCCTCCCTTCCATATATACCTTGGGTTTGTGCATGTTTACTGCTGGGTCAGATCTGAGAGCAATTTCTCTTTTATGTGTATATAAGCTAATATAAAGCAATTTTATTTAAAATTTTAAAGGCAAAATAAAAGCCCATCAACAAAATGGATTGGGTTAAAAAATGCATAATCAAGAGTAGAAGACAATATAGAGGAATTTAATTATGCAGTTAAACATAATGTGGGAGAGTTTTAGGACATGACAAACAGATCTAACTTTGAAATTAATAAGTGTAGGAGGAGGAAAAAAGACATAGCAAAGGCGTAGAAAATATCATAAGGTAAATTTTAGAAGTAAATTTCTCTAACAGAGAGATACCCATTCATGTATAAGAGTCCTACAGAACACCAAATAGACAAGACCAAAAAAGCAATTTTCCACTACATATTATAGTTGAATATATTTTTAAAAAACAGAGAAAGGAAAGGGTATTGAAAGCTGTAGGAGGAAAAAGTCAAGTCACTTATAAATTGAGGCCTATTGGAACGATGCCAGGTTTTGAGACAGAATTATCTCAAACCTGAAGATCCTAGAAAGACTACAACTCTGACCTAGTCTTGATGTTGGGTTGAGGAATGTGGATTTGCCTGTAGTGGATGCTGAACTAAGCCACCTTGGGATCTTGGGACCTCCTGCCCTTGCTGGGGAGGAGATAAAGAGATGGGGAGAAGAGAGAGTGAGGAGGAGGGGCGGAAGGAGGGGCGGGAGTTTGAACAAGGGTATACATGGATAAAAACAAGACTTTATTCATAAAAAGAAAAAAGTAGACTAATAGATAGAAAAATTATCTATTGAAAAGAAAGGACAAATAAAAATTTCTGTGATAAAAATAGGTTTAAAAATTTATGACTACAAATTTAGCTCTACAGAGGATACTAGAAAGAATGCTTGAAACTGAAGAGAGGGATAAACACACCAGAGTCAAAAGAAAAATAATGCCAGAACAAGTAATCAAAAATATAAAATTAATTAGTATACATCTTTCAATTATAACTTTGAATACTATTTGTCTCAATTTAATGAAGAACACGGTCTAGCAGGTTGTATTTGTTGTCTGCCTCCAAGAAAATCTAACCATCAAGATTGACACTTCGTTAGAGCCAAAAGATGGGAAATTGTATTCCCCTCAAAATGGTATTCCATGAAAATGAAAGTAAGAAACAAGCATATATAGCTATTACATCTGACAAAATAGATTTCAAACCAAAATTAGTCAGAAGAGATAAGCAGACAAATTTCATACTCATTAAAGGGAAAAATCACCAACAGTATATAACAATCTTTAAAAAAATACACACCGAGCACAAATGTACCCAATTTCATAAGACTAAAGTTTCTAAAACAGTGACAGTAAGTGACTTTAATACCCCACTCTTGCAAAAAGATCTTTGTGGTGGTTAAATTAGATGTTTCCCATGTTATTATGCATTTGCATATTTGTTCCTCTGGTGGGAAAGCTTAGGAGATGGGGCTTTGCTGAAGCAAGAATGTCACACAGAGGATGGACTTTGAGGTTTCAAAAGCCATGAGAAATTCCCAGTTTGACCTCTTTCTTTCTACTTTCTGCTTGGGGTTTAAGATGTGACTTCTCAGTATGTTATTTGAATTGTCATACTTCCCTGCTGCCATGCTTCCTTGCTGGGAGGTTAATGGACTATTAGTCTGCTGGGACTTCAAACATTTACAAACCCTCCCTTCTATAAGTTGCCTTGGTCATAATGTTTTATCACAGCAATAGAAAAGTAAATAATACAGCAATTCATTCAGAAAGTAAGAAGAGAAACTGTGAAAATAATGATATAAATAAAAGGGACCTACCTGATATCTACAGAACATTTCACCCAAACACATTTTTCCATGGGACTTTCTCCAAAGTCAACTGCATATTAGGATAAAAGTCATTTAAAAATATTCCTTTATATTTTGAGTTTATATAATATAACTAAATCATTTTCTCATTCTCCTACTTCCATGCCCTCCCATGTACCTCTCCTTGGTTTCTTTTAAATTTGCAGTCTCTTTTATTTATTAGTTGTTGTTTCATAGATATGTATTCATGTATATGCATATATATTCTTAAATATATGAATACAACCTGCTTAGTCTGTGTAATTTTACTTTTATGTATATTTTCAATGCTGAGCATTTGGTTTGGGGTAAGCAATTGGTACGCCCTTCTCTGGAAAAAAATATTTTTTACCCTTTCATCATTAATTACCTATAAAGTTCATAATGTAGTGCTGAGGGCTTGTTGGGCTTTCCTGATTCATTTTAGCTTTTCTATTGTTATCCTTGTTCTGCTTATGTTTAAGCAGTCATGTTGGTAAAACTTTGTGATCGTAGTTTTTCTTGTTACTAGTGGACAGAATCCCTCAGCAAACTTTCTGATCCTCTGGATCTTATAACTATTTTTCCCCTTCTTCTTTGATGCTCCCTGACTCTTAGGTATGAGAGTTGCTTTGTACATGTGTCTATTAGGGCTGAATATCACACCTATACATTTTGATTGGTTATAGTTTTCTGTAGTGGTCTTCATCTATTCCAAGTGGAAATTTCTTTGATGAGGGGTGAGCACTTCACTATGGGTATTAAGTACAAATATTTAGAATATATTTAGGGATTATGCTCTTTTAGTAAATTGATGGGTGTAGGTTCTCCTCCAGTATCTGTGCCTTCACTAGCCCTATGTAGTTGGCCAAATTTCCAATACCAGACATGATTTTTCTCTTGGTAAGTGGGTTTTAAGTTCAATTAGAGATCTGTTGGTTATCACCAAAGTGTGTGTGCTACGCTTAAGGTTGTCATGCCATACATGTCATTGTTGTGGCTTATAGGTGTCATAGCTGAGTAGAATTCCATTCATTAAAAGCTTACAAGGTACTTTCTGCTATCGTGAAAGCTAGAATTCAGATAGCAGGAATTCAGGTTAGTTCCAGCTCAGGTGCCTCTGGGCTCTGTATCTGAAGCATATGGTATCTGCAGCAATAGGACCTTACCTTTCACATCTGAGGGTCTATGGTAAGCAGGGTAACTGTGGCAATATCAATAGCCTGTAATGCTGTGGAGTCTCTTGATCAAACCTGACCAAAAACCTAAAAGAGAACTTCTCAACTTCTCATGCCTATTCAAAAGATGGCATTGAAAAACTGACTTCTAAAGAGGCCCAAAATCTTCAATAGAAAAAAAGATAGCATCTTTAACAAATGGTGTTGCCGTAGCTGGTTGGTAGTGTGTGGAAAAATGCAAATAGATCCAAGCCTGTCACCTTGCACAAAACTCAAATCCAAGTAGATCCAAGATCTCAACATAAACTCAGCCACACTGAACTTGATAGAAAAGAAAGTGGGAAATACCCTCCAATGCATTAGCACAGGTGACCACTTTCTAAATATAACACCAGTGCCACAGATACTAAGAACAACAATCAATAAGTGGGACCTCCTAAAACTGAAAAACTTCTGTAAAACCAAGGATACTGTCAATAGGACAAAACGACAGCCTACAGAATGGGAAAAGATTTTCACTAACCCTACAAGTGATAGAGGATTGATCCCTAAAATATATAAAGAACTCAAGAATCTAGACCAAAACCTTGAATAACCCAATCAAAAAATGGGGTTCAGAACTAAAAAGGGAATTCTCAGCAGAAGAATTACAAATGGCTGAAAGGCACTTGAAAAAGTGTGCTCAACATCTTTAGCCATCAGAGAAATGCAAATCAAAACAACTTTGAGATATCACCTGACACCTGTTAGATTGGCTAAAATTAAAAACAAAGATGACAGCCTATGCAGGAGAGGTTGCAGAGCAAGGGGAACACTCCTCCATGGTTGGTGGGAGTGTAAACTTGTTCGACCACTCTGGAATGCAGTATGGAAGTTTCTTAGAAAACTGGGAATCAATCTCCCCAAGGATCCAGCAATACCACTTCTGGGTGTATGCTCTAAAGATGCACAATCACACTCCGAAGGCATTAGCTCAACTATGTTCATAGCAGCATTATTCATAATAGCAAGAATTTGGAAGCAGCCTAGATGTCCCTCAACTGAAGAATGGATTAACAAACTGTGGTACATCTACACAATGGAGTACTACTCAACAGTAAGAAAAAATGATATCCTAAAATTTGCAGGCAAATGGATGGATTTGGAGAATATCCTCCTGAACGAGGTATCTCAAACCCAGAAAGATAAGCAGGGATGTACTCACTCATTAGTGGACTCTAAACAAAAAAGCAAAAAGCAAAGCATATCCATGCTGCAAACCACAACCACTGAACAGCTTGGTATCTGAAAGACCTTGGACTGATTCCTTGGATCCCACTCCCTCTACAGGAGCACCTGACTCAGTCTTGATGTTGAAGCAAGGAAACTGGATCCGCGGTGTGTGGAGTCTGAACTGAACAATATTGGGACCTTGGCACCTCCTGCCCTTGCTGGGGAGGAAATGTGGAGATGTGGAGAAGAGAGAGTGACTGGAGGGGTGGGAGGGGGAAGGGACCTTGAATATGGATATACACAGATAGAAAATGTGACTTTATTCATAATAAAAAAAGGAAAAAAAACAATTGGCTTCTTAACTTATAATAATTAAATTAGATTTATATCTTTCACCTGCACACAAGTGAATTCCTAATGGGTCAAGGACCTTAATTTAAATGTGAAGCACTGAAAGTTTCAGAAGAAAACAGAGAAGATACTCTTCAAGATGTTGTGATAGGCAATGATATTTTAAAAAGAAAACAACCACACAGAAATACAAAAAAGTCTATATAGCAAAAAAATTGACAGAATTAATAACCTACAGAATGAATAAAATCTTCACCAGCTACACTTCATACAAAGGGATGATAGCCAGAATTTAGAAAGAATTGTAGAAATTAAATACTAAGGGAATAAAACTACCAATCAACAAAGTGGCAAATAAACTGAGTAGACAGTTTTCAAAAAATAGAGCACAGGTGACCAATAATTATTTTAAAAAGTGTTCAATATTCCTAAGCATCATGGAAATGCAAATTATGACTACCATGAAATATTACCTCACCCAAGTCAGATAGCAAATCTGACAACAAATGTTGGAGATGACATACATTGAAAAAAAAACCCTCATTTACTGTTAGTGGGGCTTTAAATTTATATATCCTTATAATCATGAGTTTGAAGATTTCTCAAAAAATGTAAAATAAAACTATCATATAATCCAGTTATCTCACTCCTGAGAATATACCCAGAGAACTCCACTCTCTATCATAGAGATACTTGCATCTTCATGTTTATTGCTGTCTTACTCACTGAGGCAAAGAACTGGAAGCATCATAGTTGTTCATCAAAAAAAAAATGAATAATGAACATTAGGTATATATCTGAAAGTTTAAAATTTAAATTAAAAAATACCTTAGTCTGTTTTTATCATGGAAACTCTTTCTTTTTCTCACCCAACTGTAATAGTTTTGCCAGGTAAAGTGGTCTGAATTGTTATATACATTCTTTGAGAACTTGAAGCATGGAAGTCTAAGCCCTTCAACTTTTAAACTTTTTATTTCTTAAAAAATAGTTGTTAATATAATGCACCTGTCTTAAGATGTGACTTGAATTTATCACTTTCATATTCCAGTAACATTTCTTCCCTTTGAATAATTAGTGTTTTATCTATATTCTGGTGCAACACCAGAAAAAACATTTATTTTCTATTCCATTCAAATTGGTTCTGTGTGCCTTTTGTATCTGAATAGGCATCTATTTTACTAGAGTTTAGAAATTTTCACCTATGGTTTTATTAAAAGTATATTTTATGCATTCAATCTAGACTTAGTCTCCTTTTTTAGTGAAAATTGATAGTCTTTTATTTCGATTATGGCTAATGCTGTGGGGTCATTTTTATTTTATTTTACTTTTACCTTTTTATTATGAATAAGGTCATATTTTTATCCATGTATCCCCTTCTTCAAACTCCCTTCTATTCTAAGAATTTATAGATTGATTTTTTTTCTGGTTCTCCAGAGTCCCTGTATATTCTATTTATGCATCAAAAATAGTCATTTTGATGGAACTATCCAATTCCTCCATGTTGTGTTTTAGCTCCAATATTCTTCCTTTTATATAGTCAATTCTGTTGGTGAGGCTTTTGAGTGAGAGTTTTAAATATAGACTCAGGTAATTTTTAATGACAAGCTTTATTTCTATTGTCTTTAACATTTTTCTTTATTGAGTTAAATGTTTATACACAAAATTGTCTTTTTTTTCATTGAGTTTTTGCTTATGTTTTCTTGTACTTCAAACAGAAATTTATTTCTGTCCTCTTTAATTTTGCTGAGATGTTTATTTGCATCCTCATTGAATTCCATAAAGTCTTTGAACATGTTTATACATGCTGTTTTAAATACTATGTCTTGAATTTCATCTTAGTTGTTTTTACTGGACCCAATTTTGTGGAGGTGGTGAGCTTTGGAAGGGATACTTTGTCTCAGTTTTTCATATTGCTTGGATTTTAGTAATAAGAATTTGGCATTTAGAGTTAGATTACTGGTTATGTCTTTTGATATGAGTTGTTAGCCCACTAGAGCATAGTTCTGCAGTAGAGTGATGGGATGGATTATTTGTATAAATCCTGTAGGAAGATGATATTTTACCAGAGTATTGTGGGTAGCTAAAAAGAGTGCCAAGGCAAGGTGTTAGGTAAGCTGGGTAACTTGGGGTAGTCCCAAAGAGATGGGCTTATGGGAACAGGTCTCTTTTTGAGGTTGTGTAGGCAGCCAGAGAAAGACTTATGACAGTGAGTTGGGGTGGAGGATTGGGCTCTTTGGGTGATCCTGAAGGAGTAGAGTTGAGGGGACTAGTTCTCTTGAATAGATGGGTTCTGTGTGCTGGATATCTAGAGACCATAGTGGGAGTAGAGTAGATAAATTCTGTGCCTTAGATTACATGCTAATTTAAATAAATTTAAAAGGACAATTTAGTTCTTTTTGTGTAAAACATAAAATTTTCAAGTGGAGATAATTTAAGTTTTTCTTTATAATTTTAATGCCACCCTCTCATTGCCTAATCGCTTTCCTTAAGACTTCCACTGCTATGTTAAAAAGAAATGGTAGAATAGGGGAACACTTGAATTTGTCCTCAGAGAAAGAACATTCAGTCTTTGACCCATGAATTTGTTGTTAACTCTTGGTTTTTCATAGGTAATCTTTATCATTTTGAGGTATTGTTCTGTTTCTTGTGTGGTTACTGTTTTTTTTTTTTATCATGAAAGGATCTTGAATTTTATTAACTATTTTAAGCACTCATTGAAATAATAGTATAGTTTTCTCCTTTCATTGTTTTACTGGGATGTGTTATATTAGATTCTTTAAAAATATATAATCAACAAAAATTAACAGGTTTCACTGTGGTATTTCCATAAAAGTGTTTGTCAAGATTTGATTTTATTTAGCCTCTCTTCAAGGATCCCATTCCCCACTCCTCCACCCTGTTCCTGAACAATGATGCAATTGCTCCAACTTCAGGTCATCCTGTTTTGTTGCTCTTTTATATAAGAGGAAATGTTTACTAATTATCTTTTTGTCTTCTTCATTTCCCATTGGAGGTTTTAAAAATTCTGTTTATCTTTGAGATTTTTATATGATCATACCTACCTCTGCTCTCCATGTTCAACTTCATCTAGACCACTTCAACATATTTTCCAACACTTTTATGGGTTCTTTATTTTACTGCAAGTGAAATATTTCTGTCTTCTTTAGGAGAGAATACTACTCCACATATATATTTTCTTTGTCTATTCACTTCTCTTTAAATTGGTTTATTAAAAAGTATTTATTTTATATTTTTATGTGTAAGGGTAATTTGCCTGAATGTAAGTAAGTCTGTATGCCACAAGTGTGCATGGTGTTTCTGGAAGCCAAAAGAGTGTTTGGGATTCTTAGGAACTGGAATTACAGATAGTTGTGAACTGCCATGTGAGTGTTGGGAATCAAACCTAGATCCTCTGGAAGGGAAGGATCCTGTCCTATCCATTTATTTCTATGTGAGAACATATTGTCTTTCCTATTGATAGTGCTTCTACAACAAATATGAATATGCAAATATCTCTACTATCTGTTGATTTTCATTCTTTTTATGTATGTACTTAAGTGTCTATATATAACAAAATCATGTGGTAAAAAAATTTTACTTTTAGTTTTTGATAATCTTTCATATTGTTTTTGAATATTAATTTGTACATGTACTAACACTGCATAAAGATTCCTTTTATTCCACATCCTTGAGATTATTTGAATTTTTTGATTGTGCTGTTTGTTACTTTCATGTTCTGTTTTTTAGTTCTTTATATATTCTGAATATTAATCTCCTGTTTAATGAGTACTTGGCAAATGTTTGCTCTAATTTTATAAGCTCCCACTTCACTCTAGAAATTGTTCCTTTTGTTGTGTAGAAGGATTTTTAGATTGAGGCTATCACATTAGTAAATCCTTTTTTATTTACTAGCTATTGGCATCCTGATGTGGGTTGTCTTTCTGTATGCTGTGAATATCATTGGTTAATAAAAGGGTCTGTTTTGGCCTATGGCAGAGCAGTTTAGAGGCAGGCAGGAAATCCAAGCATAAAGGAAAGAAGAGCAGACTCAGATGAGACAGGATCCAGCTGCCCAAGAAGCAAGTATAATGGAGTACAGGCCACGTAGCAAGACAAATTAATAGAAATAGGTTGAGTTAAAATGCAAAAGCTATCCGTCAAATAAGCCAGAGCCATAGGCTTAACAGCATATAATTAATATAAGCCTCTGTGTGTTTCTGTGTGTCTGTGGGTCTACAGGGCTGGACCATGGCTGGACAAGTCAGAAATTTCAAAATACAGCATCCTATTCAGGAAGTTACTATGCCCATATCTTTAATATTTCTACAATATTTTCCTATAGTTGTTTCAGATTTTTATCTTTTACACTAAGGCCTTTGATCTATGTTCAATTGATTTTTTGTTGGGTTATACATAGATGGGGTATTATTTGTCTCTTCTACATGTGAGTACACAATTTTTTCCAGGATTGTTTGCTAGAAAGGCTAATTTTTATACACAGAATTTTTGTCCTTTTGTTAAGAATTAGATGGCACTAGAAGTATGGATATTTTATTTTCCTTTCTATATGATATACCTCCATGTCTATTTTTAATGACAACATAGTGCTGCTTTTGTTACTATAGCGCTGTAGTATATTTTCAAAGAAGGTACTATGATGCATCCACATTTGTCCTTTGTGTTAAAAAATTGCTTCAAGTATTTTAAATCTTCTGTTTCTACATAAATTCTAATTTTTTCTAATCCTGTGAAGAATGATATTGGTCTTTTGAAAAAAATTGTATTGGATGAATCTGATCCATTTCCATTGTATGTATTGTCATCATGCTTAACTAAAATTCTATATTTCTTTTAATTTATTTTTCTATATTACCTCCTTTTTCTGTTCCATTTGAGCTTCAGATGACACAAATTTTAAGTACATTATAATTTCATATGTACCAGATTGTATTCCTTATTTTCAGCATATCTTGTCTATGCTACATGCTTTTTATTGTTTTATTTTCAGTTTACTTATTTATCTTTTTTTCCCTTCCACTGTATTTTTTATGGCCTGGACCTGTGAGGTTATTTATTGTGCATGATGTCTCAAATTCTGTAATTCCAATGTGCAATTTTTTTGGTAATTGTGTTAAAAAACCCCCACCATTTTCTTATAGTAATCTATCACCTCTGGCTCTTACATCCTTCTCCTTTTTTGCCATGGTCTTGACCTTTCAGAGAAGAGGTGTGATGTATATGTTTCATTTAGGACTGAGAAATATGCAACCATTATACAGGTGCATGTAAATATTTTTGGAAATTTCTACAGTAGTGGGTTTCCATGTGATGTTGGGAAATGTTTTTAGTGTTAGTTATCTCCCACTATATTCTGTCATATACCTTTTCCTCCCATTATTCTCCCTATTAAACTTTTTGAGTTTATTCTCCTTTAATCCTTTTGTTTGTTGGCTTTGTCCAAGACAAGATGTCTCTGTGTATCCCTGGCTGTTCCGGAACTCAATATGTAGACCAGGCTGTCCTCTTACTTAGAGCTTTGCTGTCTCTGCTACTGATTGCTGGGATAAAAGGTGTGCACCACCTTGCTTGATTTCTCCTTCAACCAGGTACTACTTTAATTTTTTTATATTACTTTTTTCTATCTACTGCCTCTTAAAAACTCTCCCCCTGTGGATTGTTACTAATTTCATGACCTAAATTTCATGGGTATATTGCATGAATCCTAATTGATCTTTTAATAAAATGCCAGAAACATATAATGGGGAAAAGCTGAAAGATAAGTGAGACAGAGGAATAAGCCACAGACACTTCTCACCTAGCCAATTCCTCAAGCCAAAGGAGAATATTCTGTCTCAACAAACCTTCAGACTGAAAGCATCTGAGTTGTCAGCTGAAAGGAAAGGGATAAACGCCAGCCTACAGAATGGGAAAAGATTTTCACCAACCCTACAAGTGATAGAGGATTGATCTCAAAGATATATAAGAACTCAAGAATCTAGAGCCCCAAACCTTGAATAACCCAATCAAAAAATGGGGTTCAGAACTAAAAAGGGAATTCTCAGCAGAAGAATTATGAATGGCTGAAAGGCACCTGAAAAAGTGCTCAACATCTTTAGCCATCAGAGAAATGCAAATCAAAACAACTTTGAGATATCACTTGACACCTGTGAGATTGGCTAAGATAAAAGACACAGATGACAGCCTATGCTGGAGAGGTTGCAGAGCAAGGGGAACACTCCTCTATTGTTGGTGGGAGTGTAAGCTTGTTCAGCCACTCTGGAATGTAGTATGGCAGTTTGTCAGAAAACTGGGAATCAATCTCCCCAAGGACCCAGCAATACCACTATTGGGCATATACACTAAAGAATCCACATTCACACTCCAAAGGCATTAGTCCAACTATGTTCATAGCAGCATTATTCATAATAGCAAGAACTTGGAAGCAACCTAAATGTCCTTCAGTTGAAGAAAGGATTAACAAACTGTGGTACATCTACACAATGGAGTACTACTCAACAGCAAGAAAAAATGATATCCTAAAATTTGCAGGCAAATGGATGGATTTGGAGAATATACTCCTTAGTGAGGTATCACAAACCCAGAAAGACAAGCTGGGGATGTACTCACTCATTAGTGGACTCTAAACAAAAAAGCAAAAAGCAAAGCATATCCAAGCTGCAAACCACAACCACTGAACAGCTTGGAATCTGAAACACCTTGGACTGACACCTTGGATTCCACTCCCTGTAGAGGAACACCTGACTCAGTCTTGATGTTGAGGAGAGGAAACTGGATCTGCCAGGTGTGGAGGCTGAATTGAACAATATTGGGACCTTGGGATCTCCTGCCCATGCTGGGGAGGAGATGGGGAGATGTGGAGAAGAGAGAGTGACTGGAGCGATGGGAGGGGAAGGGACCTTGAATAAGGATTTACATGGATAGCAAATGTGACTTTATTCATAATAAAAACAAAGAAAATACATAATATAGTACACGAAATAAAAAATATTTCTCGGGCATTTGTATTTATTTGAGAACTCTTTGTTTCATACTACAATTTTTAATTTGGTAACTTTTTCTATGTATATGCTAGATACTAAACCCTGTATCAAATGTTGAGGATAAATAGATGGACTGTTTTCTAAGAGTACTTGCTACTCTTTCAGAGGACAGACACCTTATTACAAGTGGCAGAGGAAATCTAGGATTCTAGTATCCACTACTAGTTAAATGATAGCAGACCTTGTACTAGCCAGATATATGAATGATTTCCCATGGTACTTAGCCTTTACATAGCACTATACTGTAGAGCTAATACCTCATTACAGTCTCATATTTGTGAAGATTATGCTCTATAATCAGTTTGAATTTAACTATCACATTTGTTCTGATCAGAAAATAAATGAGTCATTTAATATTTTATTGTATTATCACAAAGTTAGCCAGGTGATTATTCCAATTACAATTGTTGTATGAGATGTAGTTTCATTGCTTGAATAAATTACTGCACCCCCTGCTCTCTGGTATACAGCTATTTAACTGGCCAGTGATTTTTATCCATTTCTACTGGTAATTACTGCCAAATAAAAATTGCTGTCCGTTGTCTAGCCAACAATATACCAGTCTTCCCTCCTACAGAGAATTTACTGATTCTCCAGTTCCCTAAGCCAAAATACAGAAGTTTCATCCATTTTGTTGCCACTATGCATCACACTGGTCCATTACACTGAAGACATTACAATTATGAACCTAATGAACAAGATGTAGCAGCTCTTCCAGACTTAATAATAAGAGATTTTCATATCAGAAAGTGAGAATAAATTTCAACATTAGAATGTGTCTAATTCATCAGATGACTCCAGATATCCCTTCTTAGAATAAGCTATTACATCTTGCTTCTCCTATAACTACAATAGTGGCACAGTTCCTAATGGACTTCTTTGGAGTTTTAAAAGCAATATATTTCTCAAGTGGAAATCAGAATAGAGAAGTCTACGGAAGGCAGGAGAAGTACTACATATTTTTTCTGCCATACTTGAAGAGACTGTGAGGAAAGCAAATTTTCTTACTTGGAAGATATTTTAGCAGTACCCATGCTCTTCATTCAGAAGAAATGCCAGGTGTGTGGTTTCAAACTGTTTATGAGATGCAGCCAATTGTTTGACTGGATAATCAAAGATATGGAAAATTTATAACAGGTAGGCCAGAAAAACAGTAATGTATATAGACAGACCTCTTTGAGTGGTTAAGATTCAAGATACTTGTGTCTTGTATGTATAATTCTGAAGAGTAAACTTATCAGAGAAGCAGAATTTGAATACTTAAGTGGCTAGAATGACTTATTTTGTGTATATCAGAAAGCTTCTTTCTCTAGTCATATCAATACTATCATAAATCAAGTACCTGGTGGTAGCAGGAATGGTAAGTACATAGGCATGGACATAGCAAAATGTTCTTCTATTTACAAAGACTGATTTGACTAAAACCAGTGTAAAAAATAAACTTGCCAAGCACAGATACCAACACTGAGTTCCCAGTAATTTTATTGTGTCTCATTTTTCACATGATATAATATGAATTAATTTTACAGCATAGTATTTAAATTACAAAATATGACGAAGAATAAACATCACTAAAAGAATTTTTGCACAAAGGCATAGTACATCTTTGATTGTATGCAAGACATACTATATATGTATTGTTGTTCTACCATGTTCAGTGAAATATGATCTACTTGTTATCATTTTTAAAATATCAAATATAAATTAGATAAATATGTATGGGTTCCCAGTTCACATGAAACTAACTGTGAAGGCTTTTTTATAAATCAAATCAACATGGCTAGTCAGTGGATTTATCTGTTTGGTAAAACATGTATCTAGATATGAATATGAAGGCTTTTAAAAGATGTGATTAGCATTTAAATAAGTGTATTATTTATAATTATGTCCACATAGTATGGATGACCCCATCTAATCACCTGTAGGCCTTAAAAGAGAAGACAAATACTCTTCTGAGAAGGGAAGATTATGCCCAATGACTTCTCTCAGATTCCACATGCAATATCAATTCTTCCTAGAATTTTCCATTTCTAGACAACCAACCTGCTTTCAAGTTTTAGACTTGACATCCTCCATGGACACATAATCCATTTCCTTAATATGAAAAATGAAACTATTGAAGAACCTGCCATAGGGGATAGTGTAGTCAGAAGTTTTTCTGTCCCACTCACACGTCCCCCAGTATCTTATGAAATAATTACTCAGAGGCATAATATTAGTTGCAAACTGTTTGGCATATGATACAGGCTTATTACTGGCTAATTCTTAAGTTAACCGATATTTCTATTTATGTTGAGCCACCTGATACATTTGCTCAGTCCAGCATTCTCATCTTGTTTCTTCTGTGTCTGGTGCTCTGCCTTTCTTTTTCCCAGAATTTTTCTGGTCTGGTCACCCCACCTATCTTTCCTACCTGGCTACTTCAACAATCAGTGTTTTATTAAACAAATATGAACGAATCTTTAAAGTGTACAAGAGTATTACCCCCACAGGATGGCTTGACTGCCCTCCCCTCTGAGTCCACCTCTTTGGGTCAGTGAATCCAGGCACCTGCTCCATCAGTAGGGTGCTATACCTGAGGGTGGTAGTGCTGCATTACCAGATCCAGGAGCACCTCGTTACCATCAAAGATGAAAACTTGAAGCATGGTTGTGATCAAAGATGGCAGAGGCCACACACACCTGCCATGGGACCATGTAGTAGCCCTGAGACGCCCATGATGACCCTGCAGAGTCCTAAGTATTACTAGAACAACTAGTAAAAGGGCAGGCCCTAGGGGAAGAAGCTTTTATAAGTGGTCTCATGAAACTGGAAAAAAAAGATGGCAGAACAGATCCATATAGAGGGGGGCAGAGCATGGTGAAACTGCAGATGTGGGGATGCATGTATGGGAGCAACATGGGAGCAAGATGCAGCAAACAAAGAACATGACATTACTGAATAGACTCATGCCTTGGCTTGCAGGCCTGGTCACAGCATGGAGCTGCTGCTGCTACTCACCATGCTGGGAGAAGGATAGCAAAGAGTTGCTCCCCCCAACAATCTGCAAATGCAACTTTCCTACTCCATGACTCTCTCTGAGTAGCTGCCATCGAGAGTAGGGAGGGGTATGGTGGTCTGGATCCTGTTGCAAGACTCCCTGTCTGTTAACCACAGGATCCTCCTGACTCTGGTCAAGAGCAGGATATATGAGGAGAATCTCAGCAATGTTCCAGTATTTGCAGTGTTTCAGAAACCAGAAACTTTGAACCAGACCAAAGACTTTGTAAAGCTGTTTGGGAAAAAATGTATGAGGTGATACATTGCAGTTTCCAGTGCCACTGTGAGGAATACATTTGTGGTGGAGAGATGTAAGAGTGGAGTGTTGCATGAGAGAAAGAACCACTTTGAGTTTTAAGTCCAGCTATCCCAGGAGGTCATGTTGATGTGCATTGCCTGAGGCCATGTCTGGGAGGTCATGTTGATGTGCATTGCCTGAGGCCATGTCTGGGTCCAAGTTCCTGCTGCAGCAGGGAAACCATTGAAGAGAACTCTTAAAAAAAATTGCAGTATGTGAACAAAGGGATAGTGATCATGAGGAGGAGACCCACAGAGAAGGCTGACTGGAGCTATTGGGAGCTCACTGAATCAGAAGCAACGGCTGAGGAACCTTCAGGGAAAGGAACAAAGCCCTCCAAAGGTAGATGATGTCAAATGGCGTGGGCAGTGTGTGGAGCCTCTTGCAGTAGAATGAACTGGCGTCTCGGAGCCCATTCCCTACAGAGAAACACCTAACCCAGCCTGGGATGAGGAACTCGGACTTACCTCAACTGGATATGCCAGACTTGGGACTCCTTGGCCTCCTTAGGGAATGGATGGGGGGAAGGAGAGGGACTGGGAGGAGGGAAGGGAGGGGGAGCAGTGATATATATGGAAAAATATTTTTAAATAAATAAAAAAAACTGAAGTAGGGATGCTGAAGTGTAGCTCTCCACAACAGATGGTTACTGGTGGGGGTAGAGGGCAAAAGGACTCATGTTTCTTTGAGGGGCTGGCCACTGGGAGTTTGACCTTGCTCCAGTGACTATGCGGACAACACAACTTAGGCTTGGTTTTTTAAATCTTTTTTAGGGAGAGGTCATAAAGATGGGGGCAGACCTGAGAGGACTGAGGGTGGAAGTGACTGGGGTGCATCTGTGAAATTCTCAAGTAATAAATAAATGTATTATGAGAAAAGTTAAAATTTTTCCCATCTATAGATCTAGTTTATCTATTTATCTATCCTTCTATCCATACCAGTATCACAACCTATTTTTTCTAAACAACCATTACTAATAAAAAATTTGCCATTGTAAATTGATTTTATTGGATTGTCTGATGGTCGAAAAATTATCACCTAAAATTTGATGTCTTGATAGAATAGTCTTTCTGTTTTATTTTCCTTCCTGGATACAGCAAGTTTTGGTTGAAACATATTTTCTGTTTGTTCCCATTAGTTTTGCTGGATTAAAGGATTCATCTTCAACATGGTATTTTAAATCAATGAATATAAGGAAAACCTAGGGGAATTATTACTGTGTTGCTCTTCAGATTTCAATGTCCCTTAACAGTCCACCTTCTCTCTACATTTAATCTTTCTGTTTTGTTATATGGAAGTCTCAGGATTGTACTAGAAAGGGTACTCAGTCATAGAAGGCCAGCCTATCAATCACAATTTTCAAAACCAAGGAAACAACAGAAGCAACAAAACATCCGTGGCTATTAGTTTTCATTAGTATAAGGAATGGGAAAAATTGCTCCACCTTCCCAGAAGCAGAAATCAACAGAGAACTTAAAATATATTTTCTTTACATGCCACAATATATTTCATGTACATCCCCTGGGGTAGTCTCAAAGAATGACACTTCAAGCATTTGAGAAAACTAGGCTTACAGTTTAGGAAGAATGTGTGTAGTCCTAACTTGATTACTTTGTCACCTTGGACCCAAGATTCCTTTTTCCCAAATCTCTGTTGCTTCATCTCAAAGACTGAGGTAGTATTGGTTACCATAATTCTCAGTGCAAGGAATCAAAACTTTAAAAAGAATGGGAAAATGCTGTATAAATATTAGCAGATACATGTCAGCACATAGGCCACTTCTGATGTTTGCTTAGAAACTCATGGAAATATAATGGGAGTCAACAGACCAGGCTTTTATTCATTTACAAGTGTGTAAGTTAGAAGCTAGCTTTGGTTGTACATACCTGTAATCCTGGAAAGAAGATCATTGTGGGCTATAGAGAAAATTTTTGTTTGAAAGCAAAATGAACAGAAGGAGTAGAAAATATGGAAGAGCTCTGCTTATAGAATTATCCTCTACAGAAAGTTGCAGAAGATGAGGAAATGAGTTTCTGTTTATAAACATTGTATCAATCTTGGTTAAGAGAAATTTACTCATTTTCTCTAGTGTGGAGGTTTATTTTAAAGAATTGTGCCAGGTACTTTGAGCAATAAGATTATGTGATAGTTTTTTTTTTTTTTTTTTAAAAATACAATGAATTAAAGAAATTAAAGGGACTCTTGCGAGCTAGTGTCCCTTTTAAGTCTTCTGTAAATGGAAATCAATTTCAAATAGTCTGTCACAGATGCCCTCATCTTTTTTCTCTAGCAACTTTTCAGATTCTCGACATACTGATAACTCCGCAATCTCTATTTCTTAGTTTAATCTCCTAAGAGTTGGAGTTTCCCCAGTACCAGACAGAATCATAGCCTACTGTCATTCTACACCAAGCTCACATTTCATCAATTGACACCCCTGTTTAAAAAGCTATGATGATGAAAAAGATCACCGTCACTCATTATTTAGTAGGATATGAAGGAATAGGTTAGAAGCAGGGTTGGCAAAATTTGCAATGAGCATATAAATTACCAGTTAGTGTTTCTTAGTATAAAGTCAAAGCACATTTGGAAAAAAGGAAACTTCAAAGACTTGGCAGTTCAGGATAGCCAGAGAACAAGGAGTAAATAATGTCCTAGAAAAGAAGCACAGCTCTTGAATTTTCTTATTGGGCTCCTTGATGAGTAAGTGCTTGGGGCTTAACCTGTGGGCCCTGGGATTTGTGCCTTCTCAGTCCTTATCATTCTGGCTCAATAAGTGACTTCTTTATGGCCATTCTTGATATTTTACTGTGTCTTTTATTATCCAAGTGTCATCTGCTATTTCCCTTGTTAACGATCAAGCTCGGCAATGAGGGTTGTATCTCAAGCAGTTTAGAGCTAGCATTAATTTCATGCATCATTATTAATGGATTGATTTTGTCTCAAAGATGTTTTCCCCAAGCTCTCCAGAGAAAACTTTGTCAAGTCCACTCTTTTGGTGTGTCATCAGCTTAACTTTTTCTTTCATCTGCAAGATGAGCTTTGAATTGTTGGTATTGTTGGTCTTTTTTTTACCCTTGTCTCTGCACATGACCCCATGGCTGAAAATTTTTTTAGACAAAATATTATCTGGCCAGTCAACCATTTCCATACCCAGTTGAACAGCCTGTCAGTCAGAATGCCAGACTGAGAACTCATCCATTGGAAAGAAAGGTGGAAATTTGTCTGCCAGTATGACTTTCAGTAGGTCAGTCAAACCATCAGAAAATTTGTATATCAGTGAAACAGTTCATTTAGTGGCCTATTAATCATTTATAGGATAGAAACTGGTCACTACAGAACTAGTCTGCCAGACTGCTAATCAAATAGACAGACAGAAAGCCTGTCCAATAGACCAATAAGAAATCAGTCATCTAGTCATTCAACTGGGAAATCCAAAGTCATCTTGTCACTTAAGTAAGTTTGTCATTCACTCTTTCAATTTGTAAGAAGTCAGTCAGAAATCTAGTTAGTATATGAGTTGGTCAGCCAATCAGTAACACTCATTAGCCAAAAGTCTTAGAGGTGCAGCTAGCTAGCATAACACAGGAAAAGCTACTGAAGAACCTATACCCCCCTCACTAATATTCTTACAAGTAAGATGAGAGAGACATGTCCTTTAATAGCTCAAGCCACATCTCATCTATTATTATCTTCTAAGAGAGCAGGACATTGCCAGAACATTTGGAAATTTGGAGTCTATTATTAAAAAATGATAATTAGCTGCATGAATGATAACTATACAAAAACGTTGATTGAAAAAAAAAGACACTCTTGACACAACCCCATACTAGAACACAAGGAAATCTTGGTTATCAGAATGTAGGCTAAATTTCAGTCTTTTATTCCTTACTCGTGTGTCTTGTGAAATATACATTGGACAAGAGTCTCAGTTTGGGTTTCTACTGCTGTGATAAAATACCATGACCTAAAAGCAAGTTGAAGAGAAAAGAGTTTATTGGGCTTACACTTCCACATTGTACTACATAACTAAAGGAAACCAGGACAGAAACTCAAACAGGGCAAAAATGGAGGCAGAAGCTGAAGTACAGGCCATGGAGGAGTATTGTTTACTGGCTTGCTCCCTATTGCTTGTTCAGCCTGCTTGTTATAGAAACCAGGACCACCATCCCAGGGTGGCACCACCCACAATGAGTTAAACTGTCTTCCATCAATCACTAATAAAGAAAATTCTCTACAGCTCTATCTTATGGAGATATTTTCTCAATGGTTTCCTCTTGTCAAATAGCTCTAGCATCTGTCAAGTTGACATAAGACTAGTCAGTACAGCAACCATTTGTGAAGGTCCTGTGGAGAAAACTTCATGACATAGCCTCAAGTAGCTCCCAGTATTCTGGATTGTATCTATTAACAACATAGAGCCCAGTTAAAAAATATATTTGTCAGAATTCCCTACCCTGAAGCACTTGCATGAAATTTGGCGAGGACATTTTGGTTGCAGCCAAACATGTAGGCCAGTGTGAGATTACAGCATCTATCTCATAGCTCTTAAAATTCAGTTGCTTTACCTAGTTAGAGTTTAGAGAATTTTCAAAGCTTCCCCATGAGCTCTAGAAAATTACCCATATTTTGTACTTAGAACACAATCATTGCCTGAAGCTTACTGTGTTCCTTCATTTCATACAATAGTTAGATAATCCCATAGTGCCTATATAAAAACTGGTCACATTTCCAATCCATCCAGTAGCTTTTCTTTTTGGTCAATACTTTCAGGCATTGCCAGTCCCATTCCCTCTTTAACATAATAGCATCATACATTTATATATCACTGACTGATTGTTACCTTTGACCTTCTATAACAGAACTGAAATGTAAGAAAATCACAAATATGAGATTTTGCTTTTTAAAAATAATATCAGAATAGCAGCTTCTAAGTAGTGTGTTCCTAATAAACATTTTTGAGTAAGAAAATGGACTCTTAAAATTTAAAACACATAAGTTTTATTTTCTTTAATTTTTAATTTGTTTTGCTTGGTTGTGTATGTGTCTGTGTGTGTGTATGTATGTGCGTGTGTAATGTGTGTGTATGTATGTTTGTGTGTTTGGGCAAATCACAATATGTATGTGGTGGTGAGAAGAGAATTTGTAGAAATTGGTTCTCTCCTTTTATCATGTGTGTCCCTAGGATTAAATTCATGTCATCAGGATTGGCAGCAAGCATCTTTACCTGCTGAGCCATTGTTTTCACCCAGGCTTTGTTATTTTCAAGGCAGTTTCCTTCAATTACTGATTTTTATCCCTACAATGGTTCTCTGACCGAGGCAAGAATTATTATCCTCCTTTTATAGGTAGGAAAGTACATCTTTGCCATGTGTACTCTAAACAATTTCTTCATGTTACCCACAAGTGAGTGTCAGAGTTAGAAATTGAACACAGACCTCCTGACTTCTATTTTAGTCATTATTTGCCAACAGAAAAGAAATTCCAATCATGATAATGAGAAGAGTGTGGCCAAACTTTGTCAGTGGGTTGGAGAGCAAAGTAAGGAACAGGAGTCTGCTTAATTTAGTGGGGCTTTGTGTCCCAAATTTGGTTTAGAAGTAGCAGGAGAACTCAGAATATCTTTTCCAGCATAAAATAATAAGGTATTGGTAATCTGCCTCTTTCATTGGGGCTCTGTACACCCAACAGCTAGGTATAATCCTGGGTGCTTGCTTCTTGAGAGAGACTTCATGCTTGCCCTTTACTTTATATTTTCCCAATCTGCTTTGTCATCAGTGTCCTTAACTCATTGTCTTAGGGCAAACCTGAGGTCTCAGATTGGTTATATTGGTATGTAAAAGGATAATAGACCAGAATGTTATCTCCCCCATTGTCATATGTTGGTGTTTAAATCCAAAGATAACACCTTAGCTCAAGATAAAATGAATTACATAAACGATTCTAGATTAGTATAAAAGGACTCAATGTATAAGGTTCTGTTATGTTCTTTTTTCTTATTTTTTAATTATTAGTAAAGTCTCATTTGTTATCCATGTATTCCCTTGTTCAAATGCCCTTCCCCCTCCTGCCCCACTGAGTCACTCTCTCTTCTCCCCATCTCCTTATCTCCTCCCAGGCAAGTACAGTAGGTCCCAAGGTCCCAAGGTGGCTTAGTTCAGCATCCACTCCAGGCAAATCCACTTTCCTCATCCCCACATCAACACTGGCTTAAGTCTTCCTCTGGAGGGAATGGGCTCCAAAGTGTCAGTTAAAGTGCTTCAGATCCCAAGCTGTTCAGTGTTAGTGGTCTGTTGTGTTCTATTATTTGTGTTTGGAAATTTTTTGAAAATAGATTTTTCAATGCAATATATTAAGATTATAATTTTTCCTTCTCCCAGCTCTCCCCAGATGTTCCCAATTTCTCATCTACCCAAATATTCTCTCCCTCTCTGATAAAACATGCATCAAAATAATTAATAATAAAATAAAATTAAAACAAACAAATCAGAATAGGACAAAATGAGCAAATAGAAGACAAAAAACATATGAAAAAGCTCAAGAAATACATAGAGAGGCACACACATTTACTTTGAAGAAATCTCTGAAAAATATAAAACTCATAATCAATTCTCAAAGTATCTGTAAGGAAAAACTGAAAATTGAAAATCCTTGACTAAGCATTATGAGACAAATAAATTCGCCAAGAGCCATTGAGTTCATTTTTGTGTTGGCTATGTACTACTGGGCATGGAGCCTACATTTTAAAGTGGTTTGAAACAATAGTGAACTCCATTGGAAAAAAGTAAGTTTTCATTTGCAGTTATCTATTTGAGATAGCTTATGGATTAGGAGTGGTGGCTTGTGTCAACTCCTTACATGGGGCTGGGACCCTATCTGGCTTAGATTACCAGTCTGTATGTAACAGTCTCTGTAAAGTCATATTAGCACTAATGTGTTTAAAGGTTTTGTCTTCTTGGTGTTCTTCATCCCTTCTAGCTATTGTAATCTTTCTGCTTCTCTTTCCACAAGTTTCTCTGAGCCCCAGCTGGGGGGATTTGACAAAGATATTCCATTTAGGGATGAGTGGTCCAAGGTCTCTCAGTGTCTAAACATTGTCTGGCTATGACACTAATATTTATTCCATTTGCTGCAGGAGGAAGCTTCTTTGATGATGGCTGAAGAAGACACTGATCTATGTGTACAGCAGAATGTCATTAGGAGTCATTTTGTTGCTACATGCCTTTAGCAGAACAGTAATATTTGTTTTTTCCCTAGTCTCTGGACACCTGAGAAGTGTCAGAGATGGGGTTCCATCTTATGGAATGGGCCTTACGGCCAATCAGGTGGTCACTCTTACAATTTTGTGCCATTATTGTACTAGCATATCTTGTAGGTCGGTCTCCATTATATATCAAATAGTTTGTAGATGAACTGGTATGTATCCCTAATCTCTTTGGGACTTTTAGCATGATCAGGTCTTGGATTTTGTTAAAGTTCTTTTGTGCATCGAAGGAGATGATCACATGGTTATTGCCTTTTAGTCTGTTTATTTTGATGGGCTACATTTATTGATTTATATATTTTGAATCATTCTTGCATTTATGTATAGACCCTACTTGAGCATTAAATATCTTGCAAGTTTCTTAAAATGCAAGAGGAAACCTCATTGGGGAGGTACAAACTGAGATGCTGAGTACCTTTCCAATAGGCCAGAGTAACTTTGACTTCATCCGTCAGCTATACTTTACTAACTCACTTGGCTTGACTACTGCTGTCAATAACTCTAATTACTAAAAATAACAGAAGTTGCAAATGAAGATAAGATTATTACTACAACTGATGATGTAACAACAAGATTATATACTAAAATTTTGCCAGAACACTTTAGATCTAAAAGTAAACAAATCGGATTTTAAAGAAGAAATGACTGTTAAAAATATTTATGGGTTTCAGTGGCAATAACTTTCATGTACTGAATAGATTAACAAACTGTGGTACATCTACACAATGGAGTACTACTCAGCAGAAAAAAAAAAGATGGCATCCTAAAATTTGCAGACAAATGGATGGATTTAGAGAATGTCCTTCTGAGCTAGGTATCACAAGCCCAGAAAGATATGCATGTGATCTATTAGTGGACTTTAGACAAAAAACAGGAAAAAAAAGTGCAAAAGCAAAGAACATCCAAGCTGCAAAATGCAACTCCTGAATAGCTTGGGATCAGAAGGAACTAAGAGAGACTTCTAGGAAGAGAAAATAGAGAAGATCGCCTTAGCTAATTAGGAGCATAAGGAGTTGCAACCAAGAAGAGGTGGAAACAAATCATGAGAGAAGGGGAGGATTGAGTGAAAGGAACAACAAGAAGGGAGGAAAAAAAGATGGAGATCTTATATTTTTAGTTGTGAGCCTAGCCTTTAACGGCTGAGCCATCGGATATACAAGGATAAAAAGTGTGACTTCTTTGAAAGAAAAAGATGGAGATCTTAATAGAGGAAGCCACTGTGGGGTTGGAAAGAGACTGGGTGCTAAGGAAACCTCCAAGAACTCTTAGGATGTCCCTGGATAGGTCTCCAAACAATAGTGAAGGTGATGCCTAGACAGTACTTCCCCTATAATCAAATGAATAACCACCCTAAGGGCATAAATGTATAGATACTTCTCAAGTAACACTGGATTGTATTCTAATAAATCTATTATATATTGAAAATATGTTAGAAATGCATTTAATATACTCATTTGATTGAGTATCCTAGTATATCAGTACAACACACAACAGAGTAGAAATGGTTTTCCCTCATAAAGAAAACTAGAACCTACTACTATTAGCATAATCTCTCCTTACAATTCAAATGTGTTATAGCAGTTATTGTCTATCCTAGATAAAAACTGAAAAGTAAAAGTCTTATTTCTATATAATTCATATTGTGTTGGCATAAAGGCTAAAAAGTGTACATTAAACAATTGCTTGTGGACCAGTTGTAGAGCTATAAAGAATTCCTATACTTGTATGTAGAGAATAATAGACTTCTTCCTTTAAAATAAAATTTCAGGGTTGAAAAGATGGCTCAGAAGGTAAGAGCACATACTGCTTGGAGTGATTTGAATAGGAGTTGACCCCATAGACTCATGTGTTTGGAATGGAGCTAAATGCTGTGTTCAAGGAGATAAACAGATTAAGAAATTGAATAAAGGGAGTGATGATTCAGGGCATTTAGATCTGGGTATGATAAAGGTCTTTAATCCGAGTACTCAAGAGACAGAGGAGAGCATATCTCTGAGTTCTAAGCCCATCCTGATCTACAGAGGAAGTTTCAGAACATCCAAGCTTAGGCAGTGAAGGAAACATCAGACACAGAAAGCTGGTGAAAATTTAATTGAATGAGGGATCCATGTTCCAGCCCCAACAAGCAGGAAGACTTGGAGACTTCAGTAACCTGGTTATGTAGCGGGAAATCAGGAACTATATATGTGAACGATCGCATCAGAGGACTGGAGATGAGCGGGGCGTGGTTAACTGGAAAGGATTCCGGAAGTAGACCTTCCAGGGAGAGGACCAGGACAGGAAGCCGGCATTCTCTCGCGAGAGTTCCCGACCGGGTGCGCAGTTCGGGCCAGTGGCATGGGAGTTCGGACATATGGTGTGGGGATGAGGAGTTTTCCTTAGAAACGCTCTGGCGCACTGCAACCTTATCCTTTCATTTTCTCTTAAAATCGTCTCTGTTTTGTAAGTGATTTTCACAAAATAAATCCCATTTAAAACATATCTCACGGCGGGTTTTTGCCGCGATATGGTTATGCCTTAGAGTCAAGGATAGTAGACAGGAATTATGGAATATCCCTCCATGACTAAGGAAAACTGCCAAGGCCACATATGTAGCATGAGTGTCCCTGCATGGACGCCCAGAGAGGTCATTGTGTGGAGCTGTGAAGGTGGAGCTTGGATTGTCTTGGAGAGCTCAAAATTTTGAAGATGCCAGAATCATCAGATATTTGCCAAGGAAAGCTCCTAACAGGGGGTGGAACCAGCCCAAGAGAAAAAAAGTGTGTTGCAGTCAATAAAGATAAGAGGAGTTAGAGATCTGAAGAGTACTTTGACATCAGACATGGAAATGCAGAGTTTGGAGTTAGCCCAACTGGTTTTCAGTCTTGTTTTGGTCCAGTATTTCCTCACTATGTTCCTGTTCCTCCCATTTGGAATAGTAATGTATATGCTGTGCCATTACATGTTAGAAGTGTGATCTGCTTTTTGATTTTGATTTTATAAGGTATTACAGTTAAAAGATTGCCTGAGTCTCAGAAGAGCTCTTGAGCTGGACATTTTAAACAAGTTTGAGACAGTTATACACCATGGAGACTTTTGAAGTTGTACTAAATTCATTTCTGCACTATGTTATGGTTACAAACCTATAGGGATCAGGGAGTATAATGTAGTAGTTTTATTAGAAATGGCTCCATAGACTTACATGTTTGAATGCTTAGCCCATAGGTAGTGACACTGTTAGAAGGTGTGGCCTTGTTGGAAGAAGTATGTCATAATGATGGTGGGATTTAAAATAAGTAAAAGTATAGTTTTACTTACAGGTAGAAGAATGTAGACTTGTCATCACAGATATAGACTGGAAAATGTTGGAGAACTGGAATATGACTTTGGAAATGATAAGACAAATCATTCAGTAAGAATTACTCACTCACTTTCCAACCAAATTTCTAGGACCTAAGACCTGAGGCACATCCTGTGCAACTACCCCTCCCATATCAGTTCCAGCAAGAGAGTTGAGGGCAGTGCAACTCTATTGCTCTGGTGTAGTCCTCATCAGCCAGCCAGCAGATGAAAGACATGAGGACAGCCTGCACTCTGTACTAGGAGGAAAATCTCAATCCTAGGAAGTTGTCAGAATCCATGAAAACACAGGCAATAAATAATCTCACACTAGCAATATCCAAAAAAAGAAACACACACACACACACACACACACACACTACCACTTCCAACAACAAAAACAAAAGGTAGCAAGAATAAATAATCACCGATCATTAACATTGCTCAATATCAATAGTCTCAATTCTTCTATAAAAATACACAGTCTAATAGAATGGGTACAAAAACAGGCCATCCTTCTTCTGATGCATACAAGAAGCACACCCCAACCTCAAAGACAGACATTATCTCAGAGTAAAGGGTTGGGAAGATTTTCTGATCAAATGGACATAAGCAAGATGGTATAGTTATCCTAGTATCTAACAAAATAGACTTTAAACTGAAATTAAACAAAAGAGATCAAGAAAGACATTATATATTCATTGAAGGAAAAATCTACCAAGATGAAATCTCAAATACGAGGGCACTCACATTTGTAAAAGAAATATTAATAAAGCTTAAATCACACATTAAAACTTACACATTAATAGCAGGAAAGAGTGGAAAACATCCCACTCTCACTATTGGACAAGTCTGCCAGACAGAAACTTAACAGAGAAATAAGGGAACTAACTGATGTTATTATGATTTAAATGAACTTAGATATCTACAGAACATTTCACCCAAACACAAAAAAAAATATCTTCCCAGCACCTCATGTAACCTTTTATAAAACTGACAACATATTTGGTCTCAAAGAAAATCTTAACAAATAATACAATAACTCCCATATCTCATCAGATCACCATGGTTGAAATTAGAATACAACAACAACACAAACTACAGAAAGCCTACACACACTTGGAAACTGAGCAACTATTAATTAAACCACTGGGTCAAGAAAGAAATAAAGAAATAAATTAAAATTTTTAAGATTTTGATGAAAACAAATACACAACATACACAAACTTATAGGATACTATGAAAGCAATGTTAAGAAGAAAGTTCCTAGCACTAAATGCATTCATAAAGAATTTGGAGAAATATTACACTAGGGACTTAAAAGCACATCTAATAGGTCTAGAACACAAAGAAACAAACTCCCCCAGGAAGAGGAGACATCAGGAAATAATTAAACGCAGGGCTGAAATCAGCAAAATAGAAATAAGAAGAATAATTCAAAGAATCAATGAAACAAAGAGTTATTCTTTGAGAAAGCTGGCAAACAAAACAAATGCTTATCTAAACTAACTAAAAGGCAGAGAGAGAATATCCAAATTAACAGAATCAGAAATATAAGGGGGTCTTAACAACAGACACTGAGGAAATCCAGAGAATCATTCAGTCATACTTCAAAAATCTATACTGCAGAAAATTGAGGAATTTAGAAGAAATGGAAAATTTTCTTGATATGTACCAAATACCAAAATTAATTCAAGACCAGATAAACAATTTAAATAGATATATAATCCCTAAGAAAATAGAAACAGGCATTAAAAGTCTCCCAATAAAAAAAAAGCCCAATTCTAGATAGTTTCAGTGTAGAATCCTACCAGAATCACAACTTTGCAAATTGTTCCTCACATTAGAAACAGAAAGAACATTGGTAAATTCTTTTTATGAGGTTACAGTTACCCTGATACTAAAGCTACACAAAGATGCAACAAAGAGAATTACAGATCAATTTCCCTCATGAACATTGATGCAAAAATACTCAATAAAATACTGGCAAACTGAATTCAAGATGACAAAAAATTATTCACTATGATTAAGTAGGCTTCATCTCAGAGATACAAGGATGCTTCAACATAGAAAAAAATTTGTTAATTCACTATATAAACAAACAGAAAGAAAAGAATCACATGATCATCTCATTAGATGCTGAAAAAGCCTTTGTCAAAAATCCATTACCCCTTCATGATAAAGGTCTTGGAGAAATCATGAAATACAAGAAACATGTCTAAACGTAATAAAAGCAATATACATTAAGCCAACAGCAACATCAAATTAAATGGAGAGAAACTCAAATCAGAAACAAAACAAGGCTGTCCACTCTCCCATAGCTACTCAACATAGTACTTGAAGTTCTAGCTAGAAAAATAAGATAATAGATCAAGTGGATACACATTGGGAAGTAGTCAAACCATTGTTATTTGCAGATGATATGATTATATCTATAACTGGACCCCAAATTCTACCAGGGAACTCCTACATCTGATAAAAATCTTCTGTAATATGACAGGATATAAGTTTAACTGAAAAAAATCAGTAACTGTCCTTTATACAAATGATAAATTCTGGTGATATCTTGTGTATCCTCTAAGAAACAAAGTTTGCCCGAAGATCAAAGGGCAGATCAAGCCACAGAGTTAGCCATAGAGGCCAGGCAGTGGTGTCACAAACTTTCAATTCTAACATTGGAGAGACTGAGATAAGTCTGAATCTCTGTGAGTTCAAGGCTACCCTAGACTACAGGAGATTAATCCAGTAAAAAGTCAGGCAGTGGTGGCACACACCTTTAATCCCAGCATTAGAAAGGTTCAGACAGGAAGTAATATGGCTAGAAAGAGAAAGGAATGTAAGGGAGGAGAAGACAGAAATTTGCCACTTCCCTTTCTTTCCCTTTCAGCTGAGGATTCAGGGAAACAGGATCTATCCATTTTAGTTTGAAGATTCAAATGGAAATAAGAAGTCTCTGTGGCTTGTTTTTCTGTTGCTCAGATCTTTCTACATTTAACCAAATACCTGGCTCTGGGTTTTTATTATAAGACCAAGTAGAACTCCTGTAGCAATAAATGAGCTGAGAAAAAAATTAAGAAAATAACACTTTTTACAATATCCACAAAAATACATGAAGTCTTAGGGCAACTCTAATAAAACAAATAAAAGATTTGTATGGCAAGAGCTTTAAGATATTGAACAAGAAATTGAGAAGATATCAGAAAATTGAAAGATCTCCTATGTTTATGGATAGGTAGGATTAACATAGTAAAAATGGTAATCTTTGTTAGTATTTTGGAAGAATAGAGCAAGGAGACATGCTGCCAGGAGGCCATGTTGAGTTTATTGGAGGAATGAGTGGGGGAGAAGAAGAAAGAGAGAGAGAGAGAGAGAGAGAGAGAGAGAGAGAGAGAGAGAGAGAGAGAGACAGAGAGAGAGAGAGAGAGAGAGACAGAGAGAGAGACAGAGAGAGAGAGAGAGAAGAAGAAGAAGAGAGGGGTAGGAGAGAGGTCCCCTACCACGTGTTCTGTCTCTTTAAAGGGTGACCATGTAGACACCCCCCAGGCCCCAGGTCCAAGGCCCCGGGTGTGAGAGCACAGATGCCTGGGGGTGGGGCTGCAACACAGAATCTCATGGCCACACCAAGGAGACAAGCTAGGGAGATGTGTTTATATGCCAACAATCTTACCAAAAGCAACCTACAGATTTAACAAAATCCCCATCAAATCTCAACACAATTATTCACAGACCTTGAAAGAACAGTACTCAACTTTATATGGAAAAAAACCCTAGGATAACTAAAACAATCCTATACAATAAAAGAACTTCCAGAGGTGTCACCATCTTTGACTTCAAGCTCTACTATAGGGCTATAGTAATAAAAACAGCTGTTTATTGGCAAGATATGTGGATCAATGGAATCAAACCAAAGATCCTAATATAAATCCACACACCTATGGACACCTAATTTTTGACAAAAAAGCCAAAATTATACAATAAAAAAGTGCATCTTCAGCAGATGCTGCTGGCATAGCTGGATGATGTGTGGAAAAATGCAAATAGATCTATATCTATTGCTCTACACGAAGCTCAGGGCCAACTGGATCAAAGATCTCAATGTAGTCCATGTTATACTGATCTTGATTAAAAAAAAGAAAGTGGGAAATAACATCAAATGCTTTGGCACAGGAGACTACTTCTTGAATACAACCCCAGTAGCACAGACACTGAGACAGACAATAAATGGAACCTCTTGAAACTGAGAAGCTTTTATAAGATAAAGAACACTGTCAATAAGACAAAATAGCAGCCTATTCAATGGGAAAAGATCTTCACCAACATCATATCTCATATCAGACAGAAGACTGATCTCCACAATAAAGAACTCAAGAAATTAGGCATCAAGATACCAAATAATGCAATTAAAATGGGGGTACAGATCTAAACAGAATTCTCAACAGAAGAATCTCAAATGGTCAAAAGGCAACTGTTCAACATCTGTAGTCATCACAGAAATGCAAATCAAAACAACTCTGTGATAACATCCTACACCTGTCAGAATGACAAAGATAAAAAATACTGAGGAAAGCTTATGTTGGACAAGATACAGAGTGAGGGGAACACTCCTCCACTGCTGGTGGGAGTGTAAACTGGTACAGCTACTTTGGAAATCAATATGGTGGTTTCTCAGAAAAATGGGAATCAATCTACCTCAAGACACAGCTATACAAATCTTGAGCAAATACCCAAAAGATACTTAATCATACTGTAAGGATACTTGCTCAACTATGTTCACAACAGCACTATTCAAAATAGCCAGAAACTGGAAACAACCTAAATCACCCTCAACCAAAGAATAAATAAGAAAAAATGTGATATATTTACTTTTTACACAATGCAATATTACTCAGCTGTAAAACAAAACATAATAAACACAAGCACACAAAACAAACAAACAAACAAAACAAAGTGACCTTATGAATTTTCAGGCAAATGGCTGGATCTGGATTCTGAATGAAGTAACACAGTTTCAGAAAGATAGACATGGTATGTGCTCACTCATAAGTGGATATTAGGAGTAAAGTACAGGATAGCAAACCTACAATCCACAGCCCCAGAGAGGCTAGATAACAGGGGAAAAAGAATTCTGGGTAAACTGGGGATAGGGGTAGAGAGGATAGTGTAATGGGAACTTGAGGAGAATGTTTGGCAGGCTGTACATCTAGTCAGGTTGGAGGTGAGACAGAGGGAGAGAGTAACAAAAGAGATGTCTTGATGGGAAGAGACATTTGGGTTTAGGGAGAAAACCAATGCCAGAGAAACTCGCAGAAATCTACAAGGACAATCCAGCAAAGACTTCTGGTAACAATTGACAGGTTGCCTGAACTGGCCATTTCCTGTAGTTAGACTGGTGACTACCCCAATTGTCATCAGAGAGTCTTTACCCAATAACTGATAGAAGCAGATGAAGAGAACCAAAGCCCAGCTCTGGGCCAAGCTCCAGTAACCCTCCAGAAGAATGGGAGTTCAGGGTCAGGTGGAAGAACACATAGAGAGAGCTGACCTGAGCTCTTGGGAGTTCATGGACTCTAGACCATGAACTTGATGTGCCATACTTTGTTCAAGTCATACTTGGTGGAAGAAGAGTGGATATGGAGAGGGTAGATGGTAGTAGGAGGGAAGGCATGGGAGGAGAGAGAGAGGGGAAAATGTGATTGGTTTATAAAATAAATGGAAGATTGATAATTAAATAAAAATAAATAAAAAATAGTTACTCTCTGTTCTTTACCTAGCTATACTACTCCAAATCAATCTCCATGTCTTTACCTTTGGTCACATTCAGTATTATCAGTGGAGCCAGTAATAGTCCTACTGATAACTACAAATATTCTTAGACAATAGATTTCAAAATGATCAGTAACTGCATTATCAGTTACTTCACTGGTTTGATAATATATTCTATTGAGGAAAATAAAATGTAAAATGTGAATTTACATAGATATCTTAATTTTATAGCTTTTAAAAATGTTAATAAGTATAACAATGTCTTCTTTGTGTTCTTTTATATTAGTGTTGAATTGTCTTTAAGAGATGGATTATTGACTAGTCAGTTATCTCAGTGAATAAAGATGCTTGCTCACAATCCCAATGAACCCTGTAACTCACATAGTGCAATGTGAAAAGCAAATCCCACAGCTCTTATTTGACCTCCACACGTACCTGGGCATACACAAAAGTACAGAAACACATGTATGCACCTATGCACACATACATATACCTGTATATTAAATAAACATAAGCAAAGATTTTGAAGATGGAATGCACAATAACTTTATGTGTTAATAAAAATGTTCCTTGAAAAAAATGCTGTTTTAAATAAATTTTAGTTAGCATACAAATGATGAACTTCATTATGCAATTTTCATACATATATAAATTTGTTGTTCATATTTCTTTACTTATCTTCCTTTCTTGTCATGATAGATCTACCTCACCCTTAATTTAGAAATTATTTCTTGAGGATGCAGATAATATGGTATATTACTCATGAGTGAAATATTTCCTATATCAGTTTTTGATTTTTAAAACATTCTATAATGGATAAAACTTTGGATAATGGTTTATTAGTATCAAATGACACTTATATTTTATACTTTAGGGTTGTTTTGTTTTGCTGTTTTATGATCCAATATAAAAGACACATATTTTATTTTAAAATTAAAAATAATATGCATAGAATGATGTATAAACTATGTATATAATGTTAAATACATATTTTATTTTAAAAATAAAATAAGATGCATAGAATAATGCATAAAATATTATAGAATGTTACTGTGAAAGTATGAACTGTAATAACATATGTTAAGCATATTGGTTTTTTTTATATATCATTATATTTTTGAATACTTAAGGCCAATCATAAGAGAGTACACTGGTATTTGATAGTTTGTATGAGTAAAGTGACTACTATTGTCTATTTTACTTAATTGTTAATATAAGTCTCTTTTGTAAGAATTAGAATCTTTCTGTTTATTGTATAATGTGATATTGACACAAAAGAATAATGTGTTATATATTTGCAAATATTATAATAGGATATTGTTAGTGATTTCTAAAATGGATATTAAAGTTTTCAACTTGATTTTATCATCCCAAATTTAAATTTTACTCATCATGGTGTAATATTTTTATTATGGATTTATAATTCTAAATTCTGTTCCACTGAGCATTAAAAAATCATGATGTTAAGTTTTTCTAGTCATATATACATATTTTTAATCTAACTCATGTAATGAATAAAAATTACTCTTCTAAGACTATAAAATTCATGTATATTTTCACAAATTTTAATTTCCGGATAATTAAAAAATTAGAGCATTTAAAAATATTCTTCAATCACTATAGCTGTACAGAGATTTAAAGTATAAAATAAGTGAATTTTAAATAATTAAGCAAACATTTTTGTTTTTAGAATTCTATTAAAACATGGAATGTTTAACCTGCAGAAAAAAAATTCTAACAGGAATCCACAGTTACCACACTTAGCTAGGATCCAGAATAGGTAATATCAGTGAAAAAAATGGAACACCAACCCAACAAAGAAAAGCGGAGTTCTATACCTAAAACTATTTCAAACATAAATTCAGATGCTAAGGTATTAATACAAAAACACAACATAATTAACCAAGCCAATATGCCTCTTCCAGAAGCCAGCAACACTATTGAAACAGGTCTTAAACAAAGTAATTTAGATGATGTACAAAGCAAAGACTTCAAAATGCGAATTACTGTGTTCAAAGACCTTAAAGCATATGTGAATAAATGTCTTTTGTAGACTGTGAAAACACACAAAAAAATTGAATGAAATAAAAACATTTCAAGATATGAAAGTAAAATTTAACAAACAAAATCGAATAACTAAGTAAAACCCAAAATTGAAGAAAACTTGAAAATAGAAAATTTCTCGATGTCAAATGAAAAACCTGGAGGTAAGTCTCACCAATATATTGCAAATATGGAAGAAAAAATTTTAGGTTTTAAAGACAAATTAGAAGAAATGTACAACTCAGCCAAGAAAATGTTAACTCTAAAAAAATGCACAAATCCACACACAAAGCACCCAGGAAATTTAGGACACCATGCAAAGACCAAACCTATGAATCACAGGGTTAAAGGAAAAAGAAGCTCAGGTCAAAGGCACAGAAAATATTTTTAACGAAATCATAGAAGGAAATGTACCTAATCTAAAGAAGTGGGTGCCTACCAAAGCACAAGAAGCATACAGAACACCAAACACATAGGATCAGAAAAGAAATTTTCTATAACATATAATAATCAAAACACTAAACATATAGAATAAAGGCTATCAGAACCTCAGAAGGAAAAAGCCTAAGTCAAATTTTTTCTTTAAAAAAAAAGGCATATTAAAATAACTCCTAAAATTTCACTGGAAACTCTGAAAACCAGAAGGCTCTAGATAGATGTTCAATATGCTCTGGGAGACCACATATACCAATATAAAATATTATCCCTAGAAAAATTAAAAATTGCAATTGACACAGGCAGAAAAATATTCCACAATAAAACAGAACTTGTGCAATTTTAATCTACCAACCAAGTTCCACAGACAACACTAGAAAGAAAACTTCAATCGAGGAAAAGGTTGTCTACTCCAGGGAACACAGGAACTAAAGAATTCCAAATAAGAGTCAATAAGGACTACTCATTAAGAACTCTCACTATTCATGGTCTCAATTTCCTAATAGAAAAGACATAGACTTACAGATTGGATTTCAGAACATGATCCATTTTTCTCCTGTGTCTAAGAAATGTACTTCACCAGCAGGGATATATATTGGCTGAGGGGAAAGGGATAAAGAAAGGTATTTCAAAGAAACAAGAAAATTTAGCTCTCTTAATAGCTGAAAAACTAGACTCCAAACCAAAACTAAGAGATAAACTAGGATACTACATACTCATTAATGGAAAAATCTACCAAGAGGATATTATATTTCTAAACATTTATGTGCCAAAAACAAAGGCACATAATTCCATAAAAGGAACACTGCTACATGTAAATTAAATATTGGACCTCACATAGTGATAGTGGGTGAGTTCAATAGGCCACTTCCTTCAATAGATAAGTCTTCTAGACAAAAACTAAAGAAATACTGGAATTAAATATCAAAAATCAAACAGACTTAAAAGATACCTACAAAACAATCCACCCAAAAACTAAAAGATACTTTTTTCTCAGCAGCCCATGGAATCTTCTCTAAAATCAACCATATGTTAGGACACAAAACAAGTCTCAACAGATAATAGAAAACTGTAATAACAATCTGTATTCTATCTGACCACTATGGATTAAAGCTGGATATCTAAAACAATAGAAGCTCCAGAAAGTGTAGCAACTCATGGAAGCTGAATTACTCACTGCTGAATGAAAGCTGAGTCAAGACAATGATGATTGAGAAAATTAAAAACATTTTACATCTGAATAAAAATTAAAACACAAACACAAATCTATAGAACACAATGCAGGCAGTTCTAAGGGGCAAGTTAATAGAACTAAATGTGTTGATATATAAAGGTGGGGAAATCTCATGTTAGTAACTTAGGGAGACATTTGAAAGGTCTAGAAAAAAATAACATCCAAAGGGCTAGATGGTAAGAATTAATCAAGTTCACTGATGAAGTTGACAAAAAGCTGTTCCTGAGATAGGAAATATAAAGGAACTTATGTAAGGCACAAGCCACATACCAATACACAGATTAATAAAAATAGGTGAAGATACAAGAGCTAACTAGAAGTAAGCCTAAGCTATAAGTTAAACAATATAATTAATATAGGTATCTGAGACATTATTTAAGACCAAGTGAGGTTGCTGGTCCAAACCTCAAGCAAGAGAGATTTCTGTCGACTGCAGAGCTAGCTGGGTCAGAAATTTCATACTACAAACAGTAATACATTGAAAACTACAGTTCAAAGAGACAATGAAGTTAAGTGTTGTTTCTTTGAGACAATCAACAAGATTTGGTTAATTTACCCAAACATTGGAGAGAGAAGGCCCAAAATTAATAAAATTAGAGATGAAAAGGTAAATATTACAATAGATAACTGAGGGAACTCAGGGAAGCATAAGTACATACTTTAACCTAAAATAAATAAAAGAATTTCTTGATATATGCAATCTACTCAACTTGAATCAAGAAAAATATAAATAATTTAAACAGACCCATAATCCCAAGTGAAATAGAAGAAAAAACGAAAATCATCCAAACAAAATAAGCCCAGGGCCAGATGGATTCAGCGCAAAACTTTACCATATCTACAAAAAGTAATGCCAACATTCCTCAAATTGTTTTGCAAAAGAGAAACTGAAGCAATTGTCCAAATTATTTTTATGGGACCACAATTACCCTAATACTTAAACCACATGAAGACCCAGCAAACAAAAAGAATTACATACCGATTTCCCTTATAAAAATATATACCAAGTTTCTCAATAAAGCAATTACAGTCCAAATCTAAAAACATATACAATTATTTACTATGATTAAGTTGGCTTCATCCCACAGATCCAAGGATAGTTCAATATATGTAAACTAATAAACTGCCAATTCAAGAAAAAAATAAAAAGAATATTTTGGCAGACTTCCCTAAATGAACAGACTCAAGTTAAGGGTATCAATAAATAATATTATAATTGAAGGCTTACTAGTCAGAGGTGTGGATGTGTCTATAATTACACCAGAGTCATTATATCAAAATAGACCTCTTCAGGAAGTATATTGAATTCCTAGGGATTGGAATCCTATTTCATGTAAAACAAAGCAGAAGATGGACTGAATACATAGGGCCAAAAGACTTACAGGAAGGTTGAAGCCATATGCAGCTAATGTAGCAGTAAATTAATGGGATTGTGATGTGTTACAGCAATGAAATACTCAGATTAATATGTCTCCAAAATCAAAAGTGGACCATAAACCAATTCAGGTTTCTGGGAATAATATTCTTAACACAGACACAGACACACACACACACACACACACACACACACACACACACACACACACACACACACACACACACCCCAAAACCAAAACCAACCACGAGAGCAGGGCACAACAGCTGTTGAATTCTCAGAGATACCAATGGCCTTATCCTTAAAATAGCAAACTGGCAGGTAGATCTATCTGGATTGGGTAGTGGCCTATGACAAAATAGAAAATAGAGAATTTAGAATAGCTAGTTTAGGAGCAGATAAATGTTCAACATATTGGGGAATCAACCAGCTGAGCTGATTCACCTTGGGACCTCTTACCCTTTCTGGGGAGGGGGTGAGGAGATTGGTAGGAGGGAGGCTGAAGACTGACAGGGAGAAGTCGGGAGGGGGCAGGGAGTTGGAACAAGGGTATACATGGATAAAAAAGGGACCTTATTCTATAAAAATAAATAAATCTTAAAAGTTCCATTTTGTTTATGGTATCAACCTTTATTTCTCCTAGACAATACTTGATGATCATTCTCATTATATATAGTTTTTTATTAGATATAGAACTCTCTTAATTGACTAAAAAGTGGGGATGTGGTGGGAAACATGTATCCTGCCTTGCCTTGGGGTAAAAGTTCTCAGAGCTTTACCTTTTGGCTAGTGTAAGGTCTGGGAAACACACACATGAGCCCATTCTTTCTTGTGTTTTGGGGTGATTAAGAACACCATTTGCAATTTGAAGCAACATTTGGATGGATTCACAGCCTTCCAGAGACTCTGTGATTGAGTTTGCCTTATTTTTTTAAAAAAATATTTATTTATTTACTTACTTATTTATTTATTTATTTAGTATATAGAAGAAGGTACCAGATGTCATCATAGATGGTTGTGAGCCACCATGTGGTTGCTGGGAATTGAACTCAGGATCTCTGGAAGAACAATCAGTGCTCTTAACCTCTGAGCCATCTCTCCAGTCCCATTTTTTTATGAGTGTATCTCCCCAGTTCATATCAGAATAAATTTTTATTTATCATTGAATAGACTCATGTGGATTGTCCACTTACATGGGACCTTATGAAAGTGAAAAGCTTCTGATCCTCAAAGAACATTATCAATCAGGCAAATCAGCATCCTGTAAAATGGGAAATATTTTTTACATTATAGAGGGATAAACCTGATAGGGTCAGTAGTTAACACATAAAGAACTAAAGATTCTGAACATTGAGACAACAAATAATCCTTAAAAATGAGATATGCAGAACAAAACAAAATTCTCAGAAAAATGAAAGGCTAATGGCTGAGAAACATGAAACTTCTCAACATCCCTAGTTATCAAGGAAATGCCACCTTGACCCATCTTAGCCCAGTCCTAATGGCCGAAATTGATAAAACAAATGATAGCACATGTTGTCAAGAATGTGGGGAAAGAAGACTTATTGATTGCTGGTAGAGAGGATACAATTGTAAAACTATTATAGAAATCAATGGGTGGTTCCTCACAATGTGAAAAATAATTCTATTACAAATATTCGGAGAATTCCATGTCTTCCAAGAAAGAACCTTCATCATTCATGTTCGTTGCATAGCCAGAAAGTAAAAGCCATGTAGCTTTCTATAAACTGATAATGGGTAATGAAAATGTGGTGCATTTTCACAACAGAATATTTGTCAGCTGTTAAGGAAACATGAAACTATGAAATGTGCAAGTAAATAAATGATACCTGAAACAATGATGGTGATAACTCAGACATCAAAAGAAAAAAATAATATGCTTTCTTCTATATGTGGATATGTTTTTAGCTTTAGGTATGCATGTTTCAATCAGAATAATAAAATGTTAGGTAGCTAGAAAGGCATCAGGGAGTGAGTAGAAGGGGATCTTCTAAGGAAAGGGAAATAGACTATAGTGTTATAAAGAGATAATGTACAAACTAGAATAGGTGGACTGAATGGGAAGGATATGGAACGGCAGAGTAAAAGAGAGAGTTTTACAAGGGATAAATTAAAGGCCTTTTGAAAAGCCATGTGGAAACTTACTAGTACTATAGCTTCCTAAAACAGATACAAATATGAAAAGAATTTAAACATGTAATGGGGTGAGGTGTCCCAAGTAGACATCTTATGCTCTCAGGTAAACTCTGCAATGCCAGGAATACTATATATCTTGTTGACTATTTTACCAAAGGCTTCCCATAGACCTCTGCCCCAAACATTGCATTCTATTGGCAAAGCTATTGGTTTGTCCACACAATCTGATGATAAACACTATTACTGGAGACATCCCTTAAGTGATTGACTATGGAAAAGTTCAGCTGGTGTCTAACTAAATTACAGTTCATAGTACTCTGCACACTATTAGAAGAAAAAGTTAATAGTCAATCACTGAGCTACGGGCCCTTCAACCTACCTCAGTTGTCTATCTTCAGGATATACTAGTGTAATAGTGTCACACATATTATGACAGTACCAAACAATTTTTTTTTACTGGATTTAAATCTCATTCCATGCTATGTAACCCATACTTGATGCTGTTAAGGTTCCCAAGAACCTCAGCCTAGATAGGCCATCATTCCTCTGGGAGTAGGGTTGATGAACAAAAACTACTGCTATTATTCTGCTAAAGATACATAGAAATAAAATGACTCCTTATACTGGGATATTTAAGGATTAGAACATCGTTCCAGTCATCAGAGAAGCTTCTTTTTGCAGAAGATAATTGACACATATACTCACAAATGTGTAGAGAGTGAGATACTTTGAAGCACTCACCCCTCAAATAGGAATGTCTTTATCAAATGCTTTCTCTCAAGGCACAGGATTTTTTGTAGAATAGAAGGTGGAATGTTCTAAGAGCCAGAAGAGGTGAATGATTTCAAGGGAGCAACATCTTTTTTTTTTTTTTTTC
>PVIH01015651.1:0-48754 GCA_004025045.1 Sigmodon hispidus | reverse complement strand
TTACACCCTAATAGTGGGAGACTTCAATACCCCACTTTCAACCCTGGATAGATCAACCAGACAGAGCCTCAACAGAGAAATAAGGAGTCTAAATGAGGTTATGATGCAAATGGATTTCATAGATATCTACAGATCCTTCCACCCAAAGGCAAAGGAATATACATATTTCTCAGCTCCTCATGGAACTTTCTCCAAAATTAACCACTTAATTGGTCATAAAGCAAATATCAGCAGATACAAAAAAGTGGAAATAATCCCTTGTAACATATCAGACCACCAGCGCCTAAAGTTAGAGTTCTACAACATCAAAATCCAAAGAAAGCCTACCAACTCATGGAAACTAAACATCAATCAGCTGAACCATCTCTGGGTCAAGGAAGAAATTAAGAAAGAAATCAAAGTCTTCCTAGAATTCAATGAAAATGAATCTACAACGTATCCAAACTTGTGGGACACAATGAAAGCAGTCTTAAGAAGAAAATTCATAGCGCTAGACGCCTATATGAAAAACCTTGAGAAACCCCACACTAGAGACCTAACAGCACAGCTGAAAGCCTTAGAACAATTAGAAGCGAACTCACCTAGAAGGAGTAGACAGCAGGAAATAATCAAACTTAGAGCTGAAATCAATACAATTGAAACAAAGAGAACAATGCAAAGAATCAATGAATCTAAGATTTGGTTCTTTGAGAAAGTAACAAGATAGATAAGCCCTTAGCCAAACTAATCAAAAAACAGAGAGATAGTGTCCAAATCAACAAAATCAGAAATGAAAAGGTAGACATAACAACAGACCCCCAGGAAATACAGAGAATTATCAGATCATATTTTGAAAATCTGTATTCCACAAAATTGGAAAACCTAGAAGAAATGGACAGCTTTCTGGACAGGTACAATCTACCAAAATTAAATGAAGATCAGATTAATTTCCTAAACAGGCCTATAACCCTTAAGGAAATTGAAGCTGTCATTAAAAACCTCCCCAAAAATAAAAGCCCTGGTCCAGATGGTTTCAGTGCCGAATTCTACCAGACATTCAAAGAAGAATTACTACCATTACTCCTCAAACTATTTCACACAGTAGAAACTGAAGGAATATTGCCAAATTCCTTTTATGAGGCCACAATTACCCTAATACTCAAGCCACTCAAAGACACAACAAAGAAGGAGAATTGCAAACCAATTTCCTTCATGAATATTGATGCGAAAATTCTTAACAAAATCTTGGCACCGTATACAACAATGTATAAAAGATATCACCCACCACGACCAAGTAGGTTTCATCCCAGAAATGCAGGGCTGGTTTAACATATGAAAAACTGTAAATGTTATCCATCATATAAACAAACTAAAGGAACAAGACCACATGATCATGTCCTTGGATGCATAAAAAGTCTTTGACAAAATCCAACACTCCTTTATGATTAAAGCCCTGGAGAGATCAGGAATAAAGGGAGAATACCTAAATATAATAAAGGCGATTTACAAGAAACCGACAGCCATTATCAAACTTAATGGAGAAAAACTCAAAGCAATCCCACTAAAGTCAGGAACTAGACAAGGATGTCCTCTCTCCCCTTATCTATTCAATATAGTTCTCGAGGTTTTAGCTAAAGCAATAAGGGAACGAAAAGAGATTAAGGGCATACAAATTGGAAAAGAAGAAGTGAAGCTATCTCTATTTGCAGATGATATGATTGTATACATAAGTGACCCACAAAAGTCTTTCAAGGAACTGCTACAGCTGATAAACACCTTCAGCAATGTAGCAGGATACAAGATTAACTCAAAGAAATCAGTAGCCCTTCTATACACTAAAGATAGAGGAGCTGAATAAGAAATAAGGGAAACATTACCCTTCATAATAGCTGCAAATAGTATTAAATACCTTGGAGTAACTATAACCAAAGAAGTAACAGACCTATTTAACAAAAATTTTAAAACACTGAAGAAAGAAATTGAAGAGGATATCAGAAAATGGAAAGCTCTCCCATGTTCCTGGATCGGTAGGATGAACATAGTACAAATGACAATTCTACCAAAGGCAATCTACAGATTCAATGCACTGCCCATCAAAATCCCAACACAATATTTTTTGGACCTTGAAAGAACAATACTCAGTTTCATCTGGAATAACAGGAAAGCCAGGATTGCCAAAACAATTTTACTCAACAAAAGAACCTCAGGAGGTATCACCATCCCTGACTTCAAGCTATACTATAAAGCTACAGTAATAAAAACAGCCTGGTACTGGCATAAAAACAGACTTGTGGACCAATGAAATAGAATTGAGGATCCAGACATTAACCCAAAAACCTATGAACACCTGATATTTGACAAAGAGGCCCAAAACATTCAATGGAAAAAAGATAGTATATTTAACTAATGGTGCTGGGATAGCTGGATGGAAGTGTGCAGAAAAATGCAAATAGATCCGAGCCTGTCACCCTGCACAAAACTCAAATCCAAGTGGATCAAAGACCTGAACTTAAACCCAACCACTTTGAACTTAATAGAAAAGAAAGTGGGAAATATACTTCTACAAATTGGCACAGGTGACCACTTCTTAAATATAACACCAGTGGCACAGACACTAAGACCAACAATCAATAAGTGGGATCTCCTGAAGCTGGGAAGTTTCTGCAAAGCCAAGGACACTGTCAATAGGACAAAATGACAGCCTACAGAATGGGAAAAGATTTTCACCAACCCTACTTGTGATAGAGGACTGATCTTTAATGTATATAAAGAGCTCAAGAATTTAGACCCCAAAACCTTGAATAACCCTATCAAAAAATGGGGTTCAGATCTAAAAAGGGAATTCTCAGCAGAGGAACTACAAATGGCTGAAAGGCACCTGAAAAAGTGCTCTTCATCTTTAGCCATCAGAGAAATGCAAATCAAAACAACTTTGAGATACCACGTAACACCTATTAAAGTGGCTAAGATAAAAGGCACAGATGACAGCCTATGTTGGAGAGGTTGTGGAACAAAGGGAACACTCCTCTATTGTTGGTGGGAGTGTAAGCTTGTTCAGCCACTTTGGAATGCAATATGGAGGTTTCTCAGAAAACTGAGAATCAATCTCTCTAGGACCCAGCAATACCACTTCTGGGTGTATACCCTAAAGAGGCACATTCACACTCCAAAATTATTAGCTCAACTAATTTCATAGCAGCATTATTTGTAATAGCAAGAACCTGGAAGCAACCTAGATGCCCCTCAACTGAAGAATAGATTAACAAACTGTGGTACATCTACACAATGGAATACTATTCAGCAGTAACAAAAACTGACATCCTAAAATTTGCAGGCAAATGGATGGATTTGGAGAATATCCTCCTGAGTGAGGTATCACAATCTCAGAAATATAAGCAGGGGATGTACTCACTCATTAGTGGTCTCTAAACAAACAAACAAGAAAAAAATCCAAGCATGCCCAAGCTGCAAACCACAACCACTGAACAGCTTGGGATCAGACACACCCTGGACTGACCCTTTGGACCCCACTCCAAGTGTAGGAACACCTGACTCACTCTTGAGGGAGGATGGACAAAACTGCATTTGGCCAAGAGTGGAGACTGATCCAAACATTATTGGGTCAGTGGGACCATAGAATTGTCTGCTCCCTGCCCACGGAGGGGATGGGGAGTTGCGGAGAAGAAAAATGACCTGTTGTGGTGGAAGGGGGAAGGGATCTTGAATAAGGATATACAGGGATGGAAAAAAAATTCAGAGGGAAAGCTGAATACAAAGTAAATATATGTGTAGCAATCTTATTTGCATTATCACCCTTGATAAGTCATGCTTATGATTTTTATCCTCTTTATAGTTATTGTTAACTTTTCAGCATTTTAAATTAATTTACTGTTTTTTTGATAAATACAAAATAAATAAAGAAAAAAAAAAAGAGAGTAGTGATATACACATTTTATCCTAGCACTGTGAAGGCAGAGGCAGAAATCGGTCTGGATCTCTGTGAGTTCAAGGCCAAACAGAGCTAGATGGTGGTGGTGGTGGTGGTGGCACACATCTTTAATACCAGCACTTGGTATTCCATGCATCTGCTCCTAGTACTTGAGAAGCGTGCGCGCGCGCACGCACACACACACACACACACACACACACACACACACACACACATCTTTAATCTCAACAGTAGGAAAGTTGAACCAGATAGCGATGTAGCCTGGCAGAGAAAAAAATATAAGGTGGGGGAAGCAGAAGTTTAGCCCTTTGCCTGTTATCCCCTTTTCTTTCAGCTGAGGACTCAGAATCATTGGGGATTCATAAGGAGTGGCTACATGAGAAGTGACTGTGATTTGTTCCTCTGCTTCTCTGATATTTCAGCTTTTCCCCAATATCTGGCTCCTGGTTTTTGTTATCATACCACATAGAATTTGTGGAACAACACTTCTTAAATTTTTCAGAAGCTTGAGACAACCAATTATCTCACAAAATGAAATGTAATTGTTTTCTTTTTTTGTTTTAAAGACCCAGTTCATAAATTTTTACTTCCCCAAATTAATACTTTTTTGAGGATTATTCTTATAAAGAAAAAATGAATACATCAGCACAGTAAAAAGTAAACAACATCCCTTATATTAAAGATAAGTGTCAATTTACACTAATCCACATTAATATACTCAGTAGATTTATCTCTTTGGCTTTAATTTAACTAATATTAAAATTAAAGTAGTCTGAGAAATATTCTTGTTCCTATTTTTTTGCTATTCAATAATATCTGTAACTATGAGTGGGTGCTATAAAGATTATGAAGTATTTTAATATAATTTTTATGTCATGATTAACTGATGCAAAATTGAAGTGTTATCCTTAAGTGTAATCAAGAAAAGATTAGTTTTGATTAGACATTGAATAAGTCCAGAAACATAATCAGATACTTGCCTGTTTTGTCAACCTCTGACTTAGATTCTTTATTACAGTTGAATGGCCTTAATCTACTAACAAATAAGATACCTGATTTGAGTAGGCTATGAACAAAATGGTTTGCTTTGAAAAGTTTCCATTTCTCTTATGCAAGTATATGGGCTAAAATCATCCTAATAAAATATTACGAACCATATAAATTTGATATGGAAAGAAAGATGGCATTCAGTGTTCTAATACAAACCATTTCCTCCCATAACTTCCCTCAATAGCTTCCCTCCAATTCTTTCCTTATCCCTATTGCTACTCTTTGCCCTCAACATAAAGTGATTTCAACACCAACAACACTGATTCACTTCGGACTTTTGTACATGCATGAGTTTAGAACCTTCTACTAGAGAATGCACAATCTCAAGGGCTCATCCCTGAAGAAAACTGATTGTCTGAAACCATCAATAACTCCTAATAACTTTCTAATAACTCCTCACATAGGATTGGAGTTTCTTGAGTCCCTTCTTAACCCATTCTGTAATCTGAGATAGCTTAATCTTACACAGTTCTTGTGCATACATTTCAAGTCATGTAAGTTTGTATGTATACCTATGCTGTTGTAATTAGCAAATATTGTTTCAGTACAAATATCCATTCCTTATGGCTTTATAATCTTCTTTTCTTTCATAATGATCTCTGAGCCTTGGGGAGAAAGTGAGTGATACAGACTTCCCATTTACAGCAAAACACTCAGTCTCTTACTCTGAACTTCAATTTGTTGTTGATTTCTGTACTGTTATCCACTGCAAAAGAAGCTTTTTCATTGAGGGTTCATAGATAGGTCTATAGGTCTAAAAACCTAATGGGCAGTTTATTGCTGTGTCAATTTAGCAAAATAAAAATACTAGGTCATCACCAGAGGGCTGTGATAGTCAGCAACAGATTTTGAATGAGTAAATGATAGAAGGTATAAGTTCCTTCTAGTGGGGCAAGGTTTTTTAAATTTACTTATAAATTAAAGTCCTTTCCTGCCATGCCCATGTATCCCCTTGCTCTCCCTCCCTTCTCCCTCCCAATCACTCCCTGTCCACCTTCAGCCTCCCTCCTCCCCATTCCCTCATCCCCTCCCCTAAAAGGGCAAGAAGTCCCAAGGTAGATCAGCTCAGCATCCACTCTAGGCAGGTCGAATTTCCTCATCCTACTGTCAAGACTGAGTTAGGTGTTACTCTGGAGGGAACAGGCTTCAAAGTGCCAGTCCACGCATAGAAACGCAATCTGATCCCTTCCCCTTGAGGCTCTACATCCTGCCCGTGTCAGTGGACAGTTGCTTATCCTTGGAGGGCCTAGTTCCTTTTCTTAAAGGTTCTCCGGTGGCTGTTTTAATTCAGTGAGTACTCCAGAGTTCCACCCAGCCATTACGTTGAGAATTTTCCTCATAGTTCCTATCCCCTTGCTCATATAGAGTCTCCTCCCCTGCTCTCAGCTGTACCAGGAACTCAGGCCAATGCTTAGCCATGTATCTCTGCCTCTACCTCTATTCATTGTTGAATGTATGTTCTGTGATGGCAGTTGGGGTGTCTATTCATTTGATTATAGGGTAAGTCCTCTCTAGGCAACACCTTCACTATTTGTTGGAGACCTAGCCAGGGACATTCTGTGAGTTCTAGGAGGTTACCTTGCACCCGGTCTTTTTCTAACCCTACATTAGCTTCGTCTATTAAGATCTCCATCTCTTTTTTTCCCTCCTTTTTACTCCTCTCCTTCAATAATCTCTTTCTCTCATGATTTGTTCCCACACTTTCTTGGTTGCAGCCCCTTATGCTTCCAATTAGCTAGGAAGATCCATCCACTGAAAAGCTTGGGATCAGAAGGAACTTAAGAGAGACATCCAGGGATTCCCCTAGGAAGAGAAAATAGAGAACATCTTCAAAACTATTTGGGGCAGGTTTTAAATCCAGTTATAAAGTAGTTGCTTACTCCTACATTTGTGTCTCTAGTAGATATATTTGGCAAATTCAGTTGTTACTGTATCTCACTGGATCTATAGAGGGGTAATGCTGGTAGCATACATAGAACTACTCAGAACTGTAATGGTGCCTCATCATAGCAATAGAAATATTAATTATAACACAAATTCGTATTAAGAGTTGGGCACTGCTGTGATAGACCTCACCATGTTGTTTTGAGGACGACAGTATGAAAGAACTTTGGAAGTTTTGGGTAGAATATCATTGAATATTCAAAGCTTAGTTATCTGTTGTAAGAATGTAGAGAATAAACCCGAGGCAATGCAAAGGATCAGGGCCTGGATTGTGAAATTCCAGAGCTGTTTGATACTTTGAATTAAGAAACTGTGTTAGCTAGGACTGAAGAATCAGCCATGATTAGTGACATATTGGCACCAGTAAGGAAAAAACAACATTGAGAAAACACCTCCATATGATTGGGCCATATATCTGGGCCTATGATTCTACTGCAGCTGGGGTCTGTGTTGATATCCACAACCCATGCTACCACTGAAGTTCATGCAGATATCCGTGGTCAGTGCTTTAGCCTGAAGCCATGTTGATGTCTATGGGTTGTCTGACCAATGAAGACCATATTAATGTGAATCACCTGTGCTGTCACCTGAGGCCATTTTGATGTTTGTGGTCTATGCTGCCTGTGAGGTCTCGTGTGGATCCACAGACCTAGTGCAGCCAGGGGCCATGTTCATGCTGTAGGCTATCACCAAAAAACAAGTGGAAGCCAAAAAACATGCTCCTGCTGACTCCTGTAAATACCAAGGAAGCTACTTTTGCAGCGATATTGATGACTGTAGATCCATAGTTAACAAAGGGGGACATGAAAGGCTTCTATGACAAACCCAACCCCCCAGCCACCCAGCAATAAAGTAACAGCATAACCAGGAAGCCACTGAAGATATTTTTTAAAAGTATGATAAAGAAACTGAAATGTGGATCTCCACAATTGACGGATTCTGGTGGGAATGCTTGAAGGGAAGGACTCAGTCCTATGTAAGGGACAAGCCACTGAGAATTTGACCATGCTCCAGTGAGTGTATAGATAACCCTAACTGGCCTTGGTTTATTTTTTGTATTTTTCTTTTGTTATTATTATTTTATTTGTTTGTTTTGTTTTTTGCAGTAGGGAGAGTCACAAGAATGGGTAATAGGTATGGTAGAACTAGGAAGTGATTGTAATTGTGGTGAATGAAGCAAAATTCCCAAAGAATCAACAAATACTGTGGTAAAAATTGGGCCAATTGTCAAGCAAATGGGGTGTTTTTTTAACTAGTTATTGACATAAAAGGGCATGTCCTATTGTAGGGAGTAGAATCCCCAGGATAGTGTTTTTGGATAGAGGTAAAAAAAAAAAAAGCAAGTTGGATAAGCCACAGAACAAGCCAGTAAGCAACATTACACAACTTCTGTAGCAGCTCCTACCTCCAGATTTCTACTCTGTTTTAGTTCCTGCTCTAACTGCCTTTGATGATGAAGTATGTTATGGAAGAGTAAGCAAAATAAATACATCCATCCCAAATGTGTTTAGAACATGTTGTGTTATACAAAGATAACGCCTCCACAATATTTGCCTATAGGCAAGTGTGCAGTAAATTCTTTGTTTTGTTTGTTTTATACTAACATATTAACATTTGCCAATACCTATACTTCCCTTCAAACTCTCCTTTGGAATCCTCTTTTTTTATTTTTTATTAGGAATAAAGTCACATTTTCTATCCATGTATATCCTTATTCAAGGTCCCTAGCCCCTCATACCCACTCAGGTCACTCTCTCTTCTCCACATCTCCCCACCTCCTACCCAGCATGAGCAGGACGTTCCAAGGTCCCAATATTGCTCAATTCAGCCTCCACCCCTGGCAGATCCAGTTTTCTCCCCCCAACATCGAGACTAAATCAGGTGTTCCTCTAGAGGCAGTGGGATCCAAGGTGTCAGTCCAAGGTGTTTCAGATCCCAAGCTGTTCAGATATTGTATTTGCAGCTTAAACATGCTTTGCTTTTTGCTTTTTTAGTCATTACTGTTTAGAATCCACTAATGAGTGACTACATCCCCTGTGTATCTTTCTTGGTTTGAGATACCTCGCTCAGGAGGATATTCTCCAAATCCATCCATTTGCCTGCAAATTTTAGGATATCATTTTTACTTACTGCTGAGTAGTACCCCATTGTGTAGATGTACCACAGTTTGTTAATCTATTCTTCAGTTGAAGGACATCTAGGTTGTTTCCATGTTCTTGCTATTATGAATAATACAGCTATGAACATAGCTGAGCTAATGCCTTTGGAGTGTGACTATTCATCTTTAAGGTAGACACCCAGAAGTGGTATTGCTGGATCCTTGGGGAGATTAATTCCCAGTTTTGTGACAAACCACCATGTTGCATTCCAGAGTACCTGAACAAGCTTACACTCCAACCAACAATAGAGGAGTGTTCCCCTTGCTCCCCAACATCTCCAACATAGGCTGTCATATGTGTCTTTCATCTTAGCCAATCTAACAGGTGTCAGGTGGTATCTCAAAGTTGTTTTGATTTGCATTTCTCCGATACCTAAAGATGTTGAGAACTTTTTCAAGAGCCTTGCAGCCATTTATACTTCTGCTGAAAATTCCCTTTTTAGTTCTGAACCCATTTTCTTGATTGGATTATTCAAAGTTTTGGGCTCTAGATTCTTGAGTTCTTTATATATTCTAGAGATCAATCCTCTATCACTTGTAGAGTTGGTGAAAATCTTTTTCCATTCTGTAGGCTGTCGTTTTGTCCTATTGACAGTTTCCTTGGCTTTACAGAAGCTTGTCAGTTTCTGGAGGTCCCACTTATTGATTGTTGATCTTAGTGTCTGTGCCACTGGTGTTATATTTAAGAAGTGGTTGCCTGTGCAAATTCATAGAAGGGTATTTCCCACCTTCTTTTCTATCAAATTCAGAGTGACTGAATTTATGTTGAGGTTTTTAATCCACTTGGACTTGAGTTTTGTGCAAGATGACAGGCTTGGATCTATTTGCATTTTTCTACACACTACCAACCAGCTATGCCAACACCATTTGTTAAATATACTAACTTTTTTCCATTGAATGTTTTAGGCCTCTTTGATGAAGATCAGGTTTTTATAGGTTTTTGGGTTAAGGACTGGATCCTCAATTCTGTTCCATTGATCCACAAGTCTGTTTTTATGCCAATACAAGGCTGTTATTACTACTGTAACTCTATTGTATAACTTGAAGTCGGGAATGGTGATGCCTCCTGAGGCTGTTTTGTTGGACAAAATTGTTTTGGCAATCCTGGCTTTCCTGTTATTCCAAATGACATTGAGTATTGTTCTTTCAAGGTCCGTAAAATATTATGTTGGGATTTTGATAGGCAGTGCATTGACTCTGTAGATTGCTTTTGGTAGAATTGCCATTTTTACTATGTTGATCCTACCTATCCAGGAACATGGGAGAGCTTTCCATTTTCTGATATCCTCTTCAATTTCTTTCTTCAGTGATTAAAAATTTTTGTCAAATAAATTTGTTACTTCTTTGGTTATAGTTACTCCAAGGTATTTAATGCTATTTCCAGCTATTATAAAGGGTAATGTTTCCCTTATTTGTTTTCAGCCCTTCTATCTTTAGTGATTAGAAGGGCTACTTTTTGCTTTGAGTTAATATTGTATCCTGCTACATTGCTGAAGGTGTTTATCAGCTGTAGAAGTTCCTTGGTAGAATTTTATGGGTCATTTATGTATACAATCATATCACCTGCTAATAGAGATAGTTTCACTTTTTCTTTTTCAATTTGTATCCCCTTAATCTTCTTTCATTCTCTTATTGCTTTAGCTAATACTTGGAGAACTATATTGAATAGATAAGGGAAGAGAGGACATCCTTGTCTAGTTCCTGACTTTAGTGGGATTGCTTTGAGTTTTTCTCCATTAAGTTTGATACTGGCTGTGGGCTTCTTGTAAATCGCCTTTATTATATTTAGGTATTTTCCCTGTATTCCTGATCGCTCCAGGGCTTTAATCATAAAGGAGTGTTGGATTTTGTCAAAGGTTTTTTCAGCATCTAAGTATATGATCTTGTGTTTATTTTCCTTTAGTTTGTTTATATGATGGATGACGTTTACAGTTCTTCATATGTTGAACGATCCCTGCATTTCTGGGATGAAGCCTATTTGGTCCTGGTGGATGATAATTTTGTGTATTGTATATGTTTTGCCAAAAGGTTGTTGACAATTTTAGCATCAATGATCATGAGGGAAATTGGTCTGTAATTCTCCTTCTGTTGTGGCTTTGAGTGGCTAGGATATTAAGATAATTATGGCCTCATAAAAGGAATTTGACAATATTCCTTCAGTTTCTACTGTGTGAAATATTTTGAGGAGTAATAGTAGTAAAACTTCTTTGAGTGTCTGGTAGAATTCTGAACTGAAACCATCTGGACCTTGGCCTTTTTTTTGGGGGGGGAGACTTTTAATGACAACTTCAATTTCCTTAAGGGTTCTAGGTCTGTTTAGGTAATTAATCTGATCTTTATTTAATTTTGGTAAATGGTACCTGTACAAGAAGCTGTCCATTTCTTCTAGGTTTTCCATTTTTGTGAAATATAGATTTTTAAAGTATGATCTGATAATTCTCTGGATTTCCTAAGGGTTTGTTTTTTTGTCCTCCTTTTCATTTCTGATTTTGATGATTTAGATACTCTCTCTCTGCTTTTTGATTAGTTTGTCTAAGGGCTGATCTATCTTCTTGACTTTCTCAAAGAATCAACTCTTTGATTCATTGTTCTTTGTATTATTCTTTTTGTTTCAATTGTGCTGATTTCAACCCTAAGTTGCTTGTTTTCTGCCCCCTACTCCTTCTAGGTGAGTTTGCTTCTAATTGTTCTAAGGCTTTCAGCTGAGCTATTAGCTCTCTAGTGTGAGATTTCTCTAGGTTTTTCATATAGGTATCTAGTGCGATGAATTGCCCTCTTAAGACTGCTTTCATTGTATCCCACAAGAGTGGGTATGTTGTGGATTCATTTTCATTGAATTCTAGGAAGACTGATTTCTTTCTTAATTTCTTCTTTGACTCAGAGGTGGTTCACCTTTCTGATGTTAAGTTTTTATGAATTTGAAGGCTTTGTGTGATTTTTGATGTTGTTGAACTTTAACTTTAGTCCCTGGTGGTCTGATATGATACAAGGAATTATTTCCATTTTTTGTATCTGTTGATATTTGCTTTATGACCAATTATGTGCTAAATTTTAGAGAAAGTTCCACGAGGAGCTAAGAAATATGTATATTCCTTTGCATGTGGGTGGAAGTTACTGTAAATATCTATTAAATCCATTTGCATCATAACCTCTGCTAGACTCCTTATTTCTCTGTTGAGGCTCTGTCTGGTTGATCTATCCAGAGTTAAAAGTTGGGTATTGAAATCTCCCACTATTAGAGTGTGAGAATTGTTGTGGGATTTGAGCTTTAGCAGTGTTTCTTTTACATTGGTAGGTGACCTTATATTATGGGCATACATATTCCAGATTGAAATCTCCTCTTGACCAATTTCTCATGTGATGAATAAATAATGACCAACTTGGTCCCTTTTAATTGCTTTTAGCTTAAAGTCTACTTTGTTAGATATTAGGATGGCAACCCAACTTGTTTCTTAGGACCATTTGATTGGAAAATCTTTTCCCAACCCTTTACTCTGAGCCTGTGTCTGTCTTTGTGGTTGAGGTGTGTTTCTTTTATGCAGCAGAAGGATGGCTTCTGTTTTTGTATCCATCTAGTTAGTGTGTGTCTTTTTATAGGTGAGTTGAATCCATTGATACTAAGGGATATTAGTGAACACTGATTGATATTTCCTGGTATTTTTGGTGGTAGCTTGTATGTATTTCTTTCCTCTGGGCTATTCTTCTCTGGGATTATTGATTGTTTGTGGTTTCATGGGTATATCAGGAATCCTTAGGTTGGAGTTTTACCTCTAATGCTTTCTGGAGGACCAGATTGGTAGATAGGTATTGTTTCAGTCTGACTTTGTCATGAATTATCTTGCTTACTCCATCTATGGTGATTGATAATTTTGCTGGGTATAGTATTCTAGCTTGGCAGGCATGCTCTTTTAGTGGCTGCATTACTTCTGACCAAGCCCTTCTAGCTTTCATTGTTTCCATTGTATAGTCATTTGTTATTCTGATGAGTCTGCCTTTATAAGTAAGTTGGCCCTTTTCTTTTGCAGCTCTTAAAATTTTTCTTTGTTCTGTATGTTTTGTGGCTTGATTATTATGTGGCACACTAACTTTTTTGGGGGGGTCATATCTATTTGGTGTTCTGTAAGCTTTTTGTGTCTTTATAGGCATTTCCTTCAAGTTAGGAAAGTTTTCTTCTATGACTTTATTGAATATATTCATTATCTGTGCCTTTCAGCTGGTATTCTTTTCCTTCTTCTATTAATCTCAAGTTAGGTCTTTTCATGGTATCTCAGATTTCCTGAACATTTTGTGCTATGGCTTTTTTGGTTTTAGCATTTTCTTTGACTGATGTAGCTATTTCAGCTACTGAGTCTTCCACTTCAGAATTTCTTTCTTCCATAACTTGGACTCTGTTGGTTATGCTTGTACCTGTAGTTCCAGCTTTTTCTTCAGGTTTTCTATTTCCATCTTTGTCTCATTTTGTGCCTTTTTTATTGCTTCTATTTCAGTTCTTAGTTCCAATTTTTTGTTTTTATTTTCTTCTATTTCTTTAAGGGAATTTTTTTTATATCTTCTTTGAAGGCTTCAATGATCTTCATAGAGGTGTTTTTGGTGTTGTTTCCTTCTGTTTTTTCTTCATTGTTCTGTTAGATCTTGTTGTTGTAGACCCACCAGTTTCTTCTGGAGTTGCCTTGTTGTACTTTATATTATTATATGTATTTTTGCACTGACATCTGCCCATGGCTTCAGTGGTTCATGATTAGGTGGCTCCTAGTCAGTTGTCGCAATAGGGTTTATGTGTCTCCTGTCTCCTCTGAGCAAGGGATCTGCTGGATCTCTGTCTCTGCTCTCTGCAGGGATCTGAATTTCAAGGCCTCAGTCCTTCTCTGATGATGCAGTTTAACCTGGAGGTGGGGCCAGCTGTGCAATGTCCTCTCTTTTAGGTGTGGCTGGAGGAGCCCCTCACAGCCAAACCCTCGTCCTGTCTACTAGGGAGAGTCTGGGGTCCAGCACCTCAGACTGATCCTGGTCCCTGAACACAGCTTTCTGGCAGGGAATCAGGTGTAGAGCCTGCTCAACTCACCTCTGGATGGAGTCTTGGAATCCTCTTTGCTCTCTTTTAAGTTCATGTCAGGAAGATCTCCCCCATGTTCTGCTTGATGTGCAGCTTTGTGAGTAACTTAAAGTTTGTCAGAAATGCTAAAAGTATATCCTTCCAGATCTGTGAGTATATTGAGATATTTTTAATTAGTCAAAGTTGTTATGGGTCTGTTGAAATTATTTACTTTAGTTTTAGCTTTCATAGATCACATGTATTTAGGAATGTATCTGTCTTGTTTTTTAGGGGTTAGTAGAATAAACAAATTTAAATATGTCATTAAAATTCTCTAATTTTCTCAGAGTTTATTGTAACATATTCAGTTTCATTCATAATTTTTTAATTTTAATGTAATTATTTGTTATTTTAGAATTTTTCATTCTTTTGGCCAATTTTGTAATTTTTTTTCTTACTGAACTTCGTATAAAAAATCACCTCTTCATTTTATTCATTTCTTGGTTTGTTCATTTGCTTTTCTTTTGTATTTCATTACCTTTAGCCTTAATTTTAATTATTTCTTTCATCTATAGCTTTATCCCATTGTTGTCAAATAAAATGCACGATTCTATTATATTTCTCATATTTACTGAAACCTGTTTTGTGTCTTATTAATATGTAGTCTATTTTGGGAAAAGGTCCATGGGTTATTAAGAAGAAAGTGCATTGTTTTTGTGACATGTTCTGCAGGAGTCTGTTAGGTCCATTGGATTTCTGGTGGTACTTAACTCACTGTTTCTTTTCTTACTTTTTGTCTAGATCAGCTCTCTATTTGTGAGAGTGGGCTACAAAAGTCACTCACACACTATTTCTGCATTGGGTTAATCTTTGGATTTAGACCTAATTTGTATGTCTTCTGTGAAGCTAGGATATCAATATTTAAAATTGGTGGATTGTGGTGGAATCATACTTTAATGAATATGAAGTAACCTTTCTTAAATCCTCTCATTAGTTTTAGTTTGAAATTTATTTTGTCATATATTAGAATAGATATGCCTATGGCTAGAGAGATGTCTGAGCAGCGATGAGCACTCAGTGTTCTTATAGAAGACCCAGGTTCAGTTCCCAGCAACCACATGATGGTTTACACCCATCTATAATTTCAGTTACAGGATATCTGATGTCCTCTTCTGACCTCTTTTGACACCAGGCATGCATGTGGTATACATACATACATACATACATGCATACAGGGAAAACACTCTACACATGAAATAAAATAAATATTTTTAGAAGTATATACATATGTAAATGATTCTGGGTTACATTTTCTTTAGTATACTTTTTCCCATCCCTTTAATCTAATATGGTATTCTTTGTTTTGTGTGTGTGGCATTTTTCTTGAAAGCAGCAAAAATATGGGACCCATTTTCCAATCCAATATGCTAATCTGCATAGTTCTATTGAAGAATTTTGTCTATTAATATTAAGAGCTATTATTGAAACATATGTCTCAATCCCTATTCTTGTGTTCACTTTAAAGTATTCACTGATCATTTGAATAACTATCCTGACATTATTTATTATGTGTGACTTCTTGAGTATGTTTATTCATCTTTTCTGATTGAAGTGCCCTTTAGTATGATTGATAGAAATTGTCTAGTGGTCATACATTTTTGCTGATTTATCATTGAAAGTTTTTTATTAAATTGTAATTGATAGTTTTGTTTAGTATAATAGGCTGGGTTAACAATTGCAATATTTCAAAACTTGTAATATTCCTTTTATGCCCTTCTGGTTTTAAAGTTCTGTCAGTCAGGTACTGTTGTGATGTATCAGACATTATATGTGACTTGACCTTTTACTCTTGCAACTTTCCGTACTGTTAATAGTCTCTGATTTAATGTCTTAACTATATTGTGTTATAAAGAGTTTCTTTTCTGGTCTTATTACTTGGTGTTCTGTAAACTTCTTTTATCTGGATGAGAATATTCTTCTTTAGATTTGGGAAATTTTTCTACACTTATATTGACTAATACTCTATACCTTCAATTTGGTATTTATTGTGGGATAATCTTTTTGTACACTGTGAAAAGTGTCTCTGCTAAGGCACTTTCTGATTGGTTTGATATAGAGCTAAATAGCCAATAGCTAGGCAGGAGAGAATAGGCGGACTTCACATGGCAGAATTGGGAACTTTGGGGAAAAGAGAGGTAAGACTACCAGCCAGACACAAAGGAGGTGGGATGCATTGTAATGAGCAGGAATAAGGAAACATTTGATAGAATGTAGGTTGATAAAAAATTGATTAATTTAAATTGTAAGAGCTAGTTCAAAATAAGCCTAAGATAAAGCCAAGCTTCCATGTTTAAAAGTCTCCATGTCATTATTTGAGAGCTAGTGGTACAAAGTCTAAGTGGTACAGGTATTCATCTCTTTTTATGCCCATAATTTAAAAGTTTGGTCTTTTCATAGTATCCCCAAATTCTCCAATATTCTGTTTTTAAATGATGAGCCATTTTGTTTGTGAGACTTTTCACTAATGTTTTTATTTGATTTATTGAATTTTTAGTTTTCAATATTTTGTTAATTTGGCTTTTCTTTATTAATTCTACCTCTTTACTGAATTCTATTTTTATACCTTTACTTCATAAACTTTCACAATTCATTCAGCCGAGTTTTTACTTGATGTAATTCAGATTCTATGAGTTGTTTTGCATAGTTATAATCATTCTTTTAAAACTTTAGTCTGGAAGATCTCCTAGGTCATATCTTTTGAGGTCTAATAATATGAGATTAATAATCGGGGTTGGGGAGCATGTGGTCTTGGTCTGTGATGTTACTTTTGTTTCTGTCTTGGGAGTTGCATGTTGGAAGTACTTTGTTGCATCTTTCTTTTTGTTCAAACACTTTCTTTTTTTCCGTGTAGGAATGTACACTGTTTAGGAGAGCTGAGACAGTTTTCTTTCATGCAAATTTATGGAACGCTTCATGTTCTATCTCTAGTCTTTTGAGAGTCTGCTACTCTGACAACATAATTCTTGCTGGCTCTCCTCTCTGATGTTTTATATTATGGCTATATAAGTCTGATATCTCTAGTCAATCAGCAATAGAGGCCAGAGTGCTTGTAAGGCTGAGTCTTCAATCAAGAGATTCATGAGTTCATGAGGGGCAGAGCCCACCTGGAAAAGCTGAGAGACAGAGTCTTGAAGGAATTGACAGTTTACAGGTTAGGAAGGAGCAGTCCTGTTCTGAGGGGGATTGAATTTGGAAGATTTTGGAGGAAACAGACTGCCTTACAGCACAGGAAGACAGCATCCCAAAAGATAGAGGAGATATAGAGGGTATGTCAAGGCTATGTATATCAAAAATGTGGTTGCAGAGGAGGTGGGATGTCTACAGTGTAGAAAGATAAGAATCTAGATGAAAGACCAAGAATAAGGTCCCCAAAGAGCAGGAAGTGTAAGTCTCCAGGAAGAGGGCTTGACTAGGAAAACAGGAAGGGAAGTCCCTGAGGATCAAGGTAACAAAAGTCCCAGAGAATACAAACAGGCTTATGGGAAAGACCATGGTATAATGGCTAAGACAAGTAAGAAAAGGTCTCAGTGAGCCTTGGTGGTGGGAATGAACAGACCTATCAGGCTATGTGTAGAAGAGAAGTCCCAAGGGAGTCATGGAAGTCTAGAGAATACAACTATTCTGCTAAAGAAATAGATGTAAAGTGATTTTTCTGAAGACAAATTTAATATAAAATTATGTATTAGAAAAATATGTATAAAATATAGAATGAAATCACAATCTATTGAAGGCTAAAGGCTAAATAGATGTTTATGGAATTGTACCATTTTCTACTTACCCATCCAAAACCACATTTGTTCCCTGTAATGACTTGATGACTTCCTTCAAAATCCATGGAAAATGTTCCAAATGACTGCAGTAGAATAGACATGACTAGATGTTGTCTAGGTGTTGCCAATTTATTTTCCTGGGATGAACAAAGAACCAAATAACCCTAAAAGACAGAAGGCCAGGCCACAGATAAAATAAAAGTAATAATTTTATATATTTGAAATGGTAAAAGGGTGGAAGACTCTCTTTATGAAAAAAAAATATGCAGTGTATTTTAGTCATGCTTTTGTGCTCTACAGCTCTTCTGAGATTCTCCTTACCTCCTCACCCACCCCACTCCATGTCTTTTTTTTCTTTCCCTCTCTTTAAAAAACAAATGAAAGACACAGAGAGAGAGAAAAAATATATATAGAAAACTCCACAAAAATAAATATCGAAATATACAAGTAAAAAAGCACACAAAAGATACTCATTCAAAGAAATACAAGATAAAAAGTCTACAAAATATATTATTGAGTTTGTTTTGTCTTGGCAAACCATTGCTGACATTGAGGCCCACTCTGAAATATTATTAATATTCCCAGTAAAAATATTTATGAAAAATATTTTCCTCAGCAAGTGGATATAAATGAGATATGGGTTGTTTATCATCAGTTGGTAGAGAGTAACCAATTGTCTTGTAAATAGTCTGAGATTTTTATGGGTTCCTATTGGGCTTATACCTAAAGACTTAACTAGATATGAACAATTCCTGGCACTGTAGGTTTCATTTGTTGATATAAGATATCTGGTTAGGGCATTGTCTCACCAATTATCTGGTTCTGTTCATATATGTATTTATTTTAGGAAACTTCTACATTATCAGGTTTTTATATTATCTCCCAAAGTAGTTCTTAGTGTTCTCCCCCACCCTCTATTTCCTTCTTTGGACGTTCCATAGCCTTCCCAACTTAATTCTCTCACCCCAATCTCCCATATCTTTCTATAACTATATATTCTATTTTCCCTTCTTTCAGAAGTCCTGTCCTCCTACCTAGTCTGTTACTAAGTACATACACTTTGTAGTTGTTCAGGATGTCATATAAATGTCAAAGGCTTAAAAGCTAATATTCACATATTAGAGAAAACATACAATATATTTCTTTCATTTAGGGTCTGCACTATTTCACTTAGAATACCTTTTTCTAGCACAATCTATTTACCTATGAACTTCATAATAGAAACAACTAAATAATATTACACTGTATATATGTACCACATTTTCATTAGTTTATTGACATCTGGGCTATTATTAATAAGACAGTAGTTAACACTTGAACAAGTGTCTCTAAAATAGGCTAAAACATTCGTTGGCTATATGCACAAGAGTGACAAGAGTGGTATACCGGGATCTTAAGGTAAATCAACTCCCAGCTTCCTGTGGAGCTACACTAATTTCCATAGTGACTGTACAAATTTGCACTCCCACCAACAATGAATAAGTACATCCTAACTGGCATGTTCTGTTATTTGTTTTACTGATCTTGGCTATTCTGACTGCTGAAAGATGAAATCTCAAAACAGTTTTATTTTGTATTTCTCAGAAGACTAATAATCTTTCTTCTTTTTCTGTCTAGCATAATAGTTTCAGGGATATTAATGTTCTCTAAAGTTCTGGTAGAATTCTGTGCTTGAGTTTGTTCATCTGGCCTTCCAGACTGTAAGATGTTTTTTAAAAATTACTGCTTCTATTTTATTGATTGTTGTGGGTCTATTTAAATTACTGACTTGATTACATTTTGATAGTTAAATCCCTTCAAGAAATTCATCCATTTCTTCTTCCTTAAGATTACCTTAGTTTCAGTATCTGTTGGTAATGTTTCATCTTTAATTTCTAATTTGAAATCAATGAATTGTGGTCTTTTTGTCTTTTGGTTAGTTTGAATACAAGATAGTCAGTCTTAATCTTCTCAAAGAAACAACTGTCACTTCCAATGGTTTTGTTGTTTCTATTTCATTTACTCCATCCTTGATTTTGATTAGCATGTCTATTCTGTTTTGCGGATGTGTTGATTATTCTTGTTTTGTGTTACTTCTTTAGAGACATTCTAAATCATTAATTTGAGATCTTTCATTGTTCTTAATGTAGGCACAAAGTTCTACAAAATTTCCTCTAATGATTGCTTTCATTTATCTTAAAGAAATTGGAATTTTGTGTTTTCATTTTCATTCAATACTAAAAAATTTTTAATATCATTTTGACTTTTTCTCAGTCAATTTTGATTCCCCACCCCCAACATAGTACTTCTAGTTTTAGCAAGAACAATAATAAGACAAATGCAAAAATAAATAAATAAAAGATATAAATAGGAAAAAATTGTCAATATGACAAATTTAATCAACAATAAAAATTTCAATTATAGCTGTGTCAAATTTTATAAAAGAATCATCAGAAAGCATCAAGACTACAAAAAGAATTTAAAAGAAATTCAGGGGATCTAAGAGTAAGAGAAATAGTTTTCGAATGGTAACAGTAAAATTTTAAATGAATATTCAAAATTCTTTGAGTTTTAGATTAAGTAATATTATAAAAAATCCTTTCCATTTGTGTTAACAAAAAGCTTACATTCCTTTTAAAACAAATTTATAATCTTTTTTCTCATTAATTTTATTTATATATTACTTTAGGTAACATCTATTAATTCAGACATATTTATGAATGCCTCTATGATTATGCATTGCTAACAAAATAAATATTATTAATCTCTTCCTCATAAAAAAATCTTGAACATTTATTTAAGTGTTTCTTGGCTATTTGTGTTTAATCTTTTTGAGAATTCTTTGCTTAGTTCTGTACCCCATTGTAAAGATGAGTTGTTTGTTGTCTTGATGTTTGAGTCTGTTTCATTCTTCATATACATTAGATAAAGATATTTTTCCATTCTGTAGCCTTCACTTTGCCCAAATAATATTATCTTTTCCATACAAAAGCTTCTATGTTTCTTGAGGTCCCATTTATTAATTGTTCATCGTAGTGCCTGCATTATGGGTATCCTCTTCAGAATGCTTTTCCATGTGTCAATAAATTTATACCTCACTTTGTCTTCTGTCTGATTCAGAGTATTTTGTTCTATGTTAAGGTCATTGGTCCATGAGTTCTTGAGCATTGTTCATGGTGATAAATATAAGTCTATTTTTATTTTTCTATATACAGCCATCCTATTTGGCCAATATAACTTGTTGAAGATGTTTTCCATTTTCCAGTGTGTGTCTTTGGTTTCTTTGATAAAAAAAAAAAATCAGATGTCCATGAGTGTGGACTTATGTCAATCCAATTCTATTAATCAATGTTAGCCATTTTTATGTTAGTATCATACTATTTTTATACTATAGGTTCATACTACAACTTTTTATCTGGGATGATGATACCTCCAGCAGTTCTTTTGTTATTTGTTGAAAAATATTTTTTTAGCTATTCTGGATTTTTTGTGTTTCCATATGAAGCTGAAATTTCTTCATAGAATCATGTTATAATTTTGATGAGGAATTTACTGAATCTGTACATTGCTTTGGACAGAATGGCCATTTTGGGAATATTAATCCATCAATCCGTGAATATTTGAGCTCTTTCTGTCTCCTGGTATCTTTTTCAATTCTAAGTCCTTTAAATAGATGATGGCTTGGGTATTTTATAGTTCACCTGCTTCATCCTCTTTTGTCAACTGGTCCTGTCTACCCACCTCAGTGCCTGTCTGTTGTTTCTCTTCACAGTCTTCTGGAAATAAGAAGCCACCATGACATAAAACTTGTTTTACTTTTCCCTGCCTGTGTTCTTCTAATGCTGTTTCATCAGTGTATGATTTTATTTTTAAGTTTCTACTCAATCATTTGTAATAATAAAAATAATTTCAACTTTATTCTATAGCCTTTGTATTTTTCTTTAATGTTTTTCAATGTTGTCTCACATCCAGTTCTTTCCAATAGATCTCAGGCCTTTCCTATCCACCATATTTATTCTAGCATCTTCCTTCTCCCTGGCCCCGGATTTATCATGTAAGAAAATACTAAATTAACTTGTTCTTCCATGCTGCCTATAGAGAAACCCACTACCAGCCACAAGGATGATGTTTTTTTATACCTTGGTATAACTTTAGTTCTTTTATCCATTTTTTACATGAATCAGTGTTTAGACTCTGATATACACCACTATTCTGAGTATAGATTTAGTGCAGGATTGTATCCACTCTTTATTCCATAGTACAATATAATTTACCTCCTTAGTAATCACCACTCATTTGAGAACTTAAAATTTCAGTAATACCAGAAATATGTAATGTGTACTTGATGGAATAATTATTTGACATGGGGTGTTCTAAGGGTTTTTCAGAATACAAGTAATATATTCATAAATGGTTCATTAGTAGCATAGCTTTTAAAATCCCAGCAAAACTGTCATTTCTTTAGAAGTGTTAAATTTTACATAATTAGAAAGTGAATCATTAAAATAACTTTAGAAAAAAGAAATAATGTTTAAATTTTCTCTTGTATTCCTAGCCTTGGGGAAAGATAAAGGAAGAGAATAGACTGTAGATTCCATCCATATTTTTTTCTTTTTAAATAACAAACAGAATGATGAGGAAATTTATTCTATTTTCCAAGATCTATTTACTATAATTTAAATTTATAAAAGTCACTGTTACTCATACTTTGTACATGAATATAAGGAGTCTGAATATGGGGGCTGGAGAGATGGCTCAGTGGTCAAGAGAATTCTTACAGAGGACTTGGGTTGAATTCCCAGCACCCACATGGCAGCTTTCAGCTGTCTGTAATTTCAGTTCTAAAGGATATAAGCAATACCCATGGCAAAACACCAATGCACATAAAATAAAAATAAATACATTTAAAAAGTGTAATTAATAGAATCAGTTTGACTATTATAGATTCCATCCATCTTTTATGAGATATGCATTTCAGATGACCTTTTCCCTTCTGATTCATAATTACTCTCCATGAATTTATATATATGCATACACACAGTCTGTTTTCAGTACTCATTCTCCATTAAAGACTCTTGATATAGACCTTTTCACCTATGAGCAAACTTACTCTTGCTAATCAGGCTTTTTAAACTGCATATGCTAACTCAGTCAAAATTCTCTAATATCAGGTATCACAAAGTAGAGAATAGGTTCAGGGTTTTACACATTCGTGGATTTCATTCACATAATCCCCAATAAAACATTTGCTGGGTTAGTAATTTGTCTTTGTGATTGTTGTTATAAAGAATGTCAATTGGAGAAAAGGAACACATGAGTTGATGACCTGTTTCCATCAATATTCAAAGAGAGTAAAACAAGTCAATGAACTTATGGGAGTGTGAGAAAGGCAATTCTCAGAATAATAGGCCCAGGAGGGAGAACTTACAAAACTAGGCATTCAGAAGGTTGAATATGTCTTTCTGTTCAACAGAGCTGTAAGTAAGCTGAAAGCACTTGCCCCAACCACAAACACCTGAAAATTTAAATTTCAGAAGCATGTTAATTTTGGTATTAATATATTTTGTGAATCTTAGCAGAGGGAGCTCCGAACTAAAAGTCTTATCATTAACTACCATTTATTTTCAAAAGTAATTCAATTTTAATTGATCAAATGGTTCCCTGAGGGACTGAAGAGATAGATCAATCATTAAAGTGTTTGTCACACAGGTATGTGGTCTTGTGTCTAATCACAAACCCATAAAACACATGGAAGCCTCCACATAAGGCCCAGCAGTCATCTAAAAAGTGGAACTGTAATGACTATAAAAGCCAAAGGTTGTAGATGACAACAAGGAAACAGTGTTTTCAGGACACAGCAGGGAAGTTGCACATATTAATTAAGAGAGATTGTAACAGCTACACAAAACCTATGAAAGCCAAAACCAGTAAAACAAACCACACCATAGAGAGGGTAATATTTGCATAAAATCTCTCTTCTAACTATTGGCATTTGCTAGCTATGGGCAAAGATATAGTCAGTTTTCTTTAAGGTGGGTCCTGCTAGGTTTACCACTTTCCAGGGGATGATTCACATCCAAATGAGCACTGAGCAACATGACTTAGACATTATGGGTTAAAAAAAAAGATTTAAAAAAGCAGTGTGAAGTTAGATAGGTAGGGTAGAAAGGTGAGAGTGGGTCTGAGTAAATATATGTTCTATGAAATTTTCAAAGAATTAACAAAAATATTATTATAAAAATATGGCTGTGGTTTATAAAACATAATTGCAATGTAAAATTGAGAAGATGGAGACAGATTTCTGAAGCTCATCAGCCAGGCAGCATAGACTAATCAGCAAAGAGAGAATATTTTTGACAAAACAAGGTTTGCATCTCCCAAGAAGGAATACCTAAGGTTGAACTCTGGTCTCCACACACATTTACATGCACATGCACAAATGTAGTAGCACAAATTTGGGTTGTATAAAATGAGACTCAGAGTCAAATATTGGGGAAAGACTGAAATATCAGAGAGAAAGCACCACAGTCAATTCTCACCCAGCTGTCTTGCAATTTCTTCAGCGTCACTCTTGGTCACTTCTGCCAGTTGCGTCTGTTTCTGCTAGGTTTCTATGAGCCCTTATATACTCTATTCCATCCAGGTTAGGATTAAAGGTGTGTAGCCATGAACTCACAGAAGCAGAAGTTAAGGTTGTTTGGTCACCACTCTGGCTTTCCCTGTGCTAAGATTAAAGGTGTATGTGATTGACTCTCAGCCTGTATTCAAGCATCAAGGATTTCCTGAGCTCTCTGCCTAGGATTTGACTGTGTGCTACCTCTGATATCCCAGGGTTTATTAAATACTTAACAAATATCCACATACAAGCACAATTGCAGACACACAGACAAACAGACACACACACAGTCACACAGACACAGGCACACACACACACACACACACACGTGCACACACACAGGAACATGTGTATGTGTGTGCACGCATGCACCATTTTTGTCTTTGGCTGTAGATAAATATGGCCATAAGATTAAGCTTTTACTGACTAAGTGAAACTTTTTAATATGGAAATCTATTTAACCTATTTTGTATTTGCAGCAACATACACTAAAAGACAATGCATATGTATCATTTATTTCTTCTTCATGCCTTCCTCTATCCTTCTGCCTGAAATATAATGACATCATTCTGGATGAAGAGAATGAGACCAGTACTGTAACATCTTCAGAGCACTGAGACAAGACTATTGACATCATTAAACAGAGCTCACATATCATACTTGGAAGCAGAAAGAAGCATTTTTATTTATGTGTCCAATATTGTTATAGATGCAGATTAGGGTCTGATGGGCACCTTCTGGGATTTGTATGTTCTTATGTCCTGGAACAAGGAATTACAGGAATACATGGACAGTGGTAGAAGCAAAAATAGCTTATTATGGAAAAAATCAATTCCAGGCAAGGAAATGGGCTAGACCTGACAGAAAAGTCAGAACTCTAATGGTCCCATAACCAGAAAAGGTTCATGGCACTTTTTGGACCACTTGCATGTCAAACCCTTTTTCTGAGCATGCTCCATTGTGCTAAGTGTAGCCCTAGGTAGTATCAGGAGGAGTTCTTTCACATTTCCTTCTCTACCATTTATCTTTTTCACTTTCCAGATGGGCATCTTTTGATCTCTGTAGCTATTCCATAGAAAATTGTCTAAAGTCACCTGGTCTTCTGACTTTTAGCCACTTATTATTTCTTATTTGTTATTTATAATAGGTCTCTTAAGAGAATCTTCTGACTGCTGCTAAGTATTCTTGTTCCCTTTGGTTCTATGCGTTTTTTTTCTGCTCTATTCTTTCTAGCTGACACAATTTTTCCCAAGGTTTCTCGGTAATCAAGCTCCATCTAGAGTGACATTAACTCTCTATAAACATAAAGTCAACCTTGTATTTTACCAGTCTACCCAGGATGTTAATGGCATTTGGAGGAAATTATACATTGTAATTTTCTCAGGTTCCAGCCTGCCTTGGAATAATCTTTTTTCTCAGCCCAGCCATATGACAATATACACACAGTATCCCAAATAGATCCTATACAAATATCAGGTAAGAAACAAAATTTATTGTTTAGTTTAAGGAGGGTAAATCATTATCTGAGAGCATGGCCATTATCCTGATAAACAATTAGATATTACCTCCTTCTTATTTCCACAAAAGGTAGCCTAGTTTGAATTTTTAATACATCACATGCCGCCTTTTTTTTGGAGTTGGCTGCATAAGTAATTTTACCTTGTCTTTTAATTAAAATTTCACAAGAGAAAGTTGTGGGGGAGGTAATAGTGAATGAATATGATCAAAATACATTATCCAAATGTGTCAAATTTTCAAAGAATTTATATTTATTCATTTGTATATGAATTTAAAGAGGAGGAATGTAATTATACTATAATCTCAAAAAGGTTTAAATTTAAAAAACCATTAGGGTATGAATATGAAAGGGAGGATACCATGGGAGGGGTTTTCGTGAGAGGAAAATATGATAATTCAGCATGCATATTGACTAAAAAGATGAAGACATGCTTGCTTGTAGGTATTCATCAAGGAAAAGATATTGTAAATATGAGAAAGAATTTATCCAGAGGCATCTGAAAAGATTCATACTGCACTCAGCCAGCATACTGAACCAGGATGAGGGTAAGAAAGGAAGAGAAGAAGGAGGGCTAGGAAGTCAAGAGATACCCAAAGTAACAAGAAGCCAAGAGACAGCATGTCCAAAATTGGCTGAGGCTATATCGGAAAAAGAAGCTGGGGTAAGGAAAAAAAAAAAGTTCAGTTTTGCTTTTTCAGAGGGAGAGATTTAGGGTAGGGGTCAGGGTAAGGGTCAGGGTAATCAATGCTGGAAGGAGTCACAGTTACTGAGTGTTTCTGAGAGAACTAACCAGCATTCAATTTAATTTGTTAAGTTGGCACCTCTATTGCATAAATTCTACTTGGTATTATAATAAAAACGTAGAGAAAAAGGAAAGCTGAAAGATCAGAGAGATAAACAAACCACAACTGACTTCTCACCTAGCCTATTCTTATGAATCCTCAGACTGAATCCCTCTGTGTCCTCACCCAGAAAGGATCACAGGCTGAGCTGAACTCTTTTGCCTCCTCTTTCTTTGACCAGCTATCTCACTTCCTCATTCAACTTTTCTAGTGCTAGGATTAAAGATGTGTGCCACCACTGCCTGGCTCTGTTTTGCCTGTATCTCTAGCTCCTCAATTCTGGGATTAAAGGTATGGATTACCATTCCCTTAAATAATTGTTTTAGAGCCTTATTATGTACATAAACTTAAGGCATTTTTTTTTGTCAGTTATTTACCAAGAGACAGAGGTGGTTGATTACAGAGAGCAGTCATTGAAAAGCAAATTTCTTTGAATAACTTGAGACTTGAATAATAAAATGTTATTTTCAAACTTGTTTTATGATTTTTATCTCATTAAGAATGAACTAAGCCATATTGGGACCTTGAGACCTCCTGCCCTTGCTGGGGAGGAGATAAAGAGATGTGGAGAAGAGAGAGTGACTGGAAGGGGTGGGAGGGGGAAGGGAGCTTGAACAAGGATATACACAGATAAAAAAATATGACTTTATTCATAATAAAAAAATAAAAACGAATGAACTCTATCAGCAAGGCAAACTGTGTTTACCTTTCTCAACAGTAGACCTAGTAACTGCAGAAAAAGCAAGGCCTGAGTTTTACATATTAAATACACTAACATGGGAGCAGCCTTGGAGGAGCTAGTTTGCTTGTCACTACCGTGGACTCTATCAGAAGGCCTAAGAAGGAAAACCTGAAGAAGAAATTACAATTCAAATGGCCTATGTATCAAGTAGAATGACAAAGACTTATTTCTACCTAGGTAATTACCCTAGACCTCCTGTGATCTGGGTGGCTTCATTGGGAGCAGAAATTCAGGGCATCATCAGTCTTTGGCTTCCAGGGCTAAAAGATCTGAGAGACTTTTGTGGAGGAGAAACTTGGGAGACAGACCTACCTTGTCTAGGAGAAGTGGGGCAATCAACTCTCTAGTGCCCTGCTTATCTACAGTTTGGGCATAGTCCAGGCAGTGGGTGAGGCATGGGGCTATTTTTATAAGTGGTTAGCATCACCACAGTTCAGATGGAGTCATCATTTTTGGAGACCTAAGAGTTACCACTAGAACCTGGCATTTCTGTCTGTCCTTGGAAGCTTTTTTTCTTCAAACATTTAAAATGCCATACTTATGTCTCTGAAGAGTTTTAGGACCACCTACCAACTGCACCTAAGTTAAGCAAACTTTACTTGCTTTTAGATATTTTTTTTTAGGCTTAACCTTGAAAATACAGGCAGGAAACTAAATAAAGCTTGTCATATATAACAGTTTACAAGTTACTGGTATATATATATATATATATATATATATATATATATATATATATATATATATATATATGGCTGAGATTTTATAACATTATCCTTGTTAAGTTTGAGCCTTAAAACTTTTAGTAGAAAACTGATGGATTTCTCAGCATTGCAAAGAAACCTTGGGTGACTGTCCTGGCTGTCAGATGTCTCTGTAATTTCTATATCATTAGAGGTAGCTTAACCTGCACTTCCTATTTACTCAGCTAATATATGTTTTAGGGTCTTTGATGAAATTGAAAATAAGATAGTTATAGTTAAAGTTTTCTTTAGTTATGGTAAAAGGTGAATTAGGTACAAAATGTTGAACTCAACAAGATAAGGTGAATAATGGAGTATTTTCTTTGATTTTGCCAAATACAAATAAACTTGACATTGTGAATGTTATCCTTACTTAATAATTGTTTTTATTATGTCTATGAATACCGAAATAAAGCTTTAAACCATAAATGAAGTCTACAGAAAGCCTGAGAACTTTACAAAATTATAAATACAGTCTACAGAGAGAAATCTTACTTTTGATGTGTTCATAGCACACCATTACAAAATATCACAGTTTCTTGTATGATTCAGTTTATCCAAATAGCAAAAGCTTAAAAAAGTGAGCCAAGACCAAGAAGCTAGACAAATAGATAAAGCTTAATGAAGTTAACAAAAATAAAGAGGCTAGGTGCATTTCCAAGTCAGTTATTGTTAACTTGAAAAGACATTAGGAACTTATAAACCTTATTTATCAACTATACTCTATTTATTAAATATTTTGTTCCTTACCTAAATTTTTTCAGAAGCCTTGTGTTGAACAGTTTTCAAGACATAAGTTGTTATACATACATCTCTAAGTCTGATTCTGTTAACCAGACTATACTTTTGAAACTTTGAGAATTATTACCATGCAAAAACCTAACCTAATCTAAAATATTTAAGACCTGTTGTTGTCTGTTTAGTCTGAAAAGTAAATACAATGATAAACCAAGAGTTCAGTATGACTAAGAAGTTTTATAGGTGCTGCCTTTGTTGGTTTATAGCATCTGGTCATCTTAAAATGGTGATGAAGTCACATGATGTGTAACATTTTTTAACCTTAGTAATGATGGATGACAAAAACGTTTGCTTTCATTCTAATTAGGGCGTAAGCCAATATGGAGGTTTATGGTTGCTATTTTAAAACATTTTTTCACTACCAAGAGTTAAATTCAAGTTATACATACAGTAAATAGATCTATTCTATAAACAAGAGTTGAATCACATATATAGAATGGTGTGGCAAATTAAGATTATCCATATACAGAATTTTTTTTCTAACTGTAAGTCTTTATACAAGTTTTAAGTTAACTTTTTGTTTCAGATTTTTATAGATATTTCAACTGCACTTACGGATGGTAAAAAATAATTCCTGAGGTAAAGAGTGTTTATATAACAGTCTTGAAAGATTTCCTAAGAGCAGAGCTAGATAAATCATAGAAATGAAAGATTTTCAAGAGTTAAAAGCTAAGAAGCCTTCGAGGTAAAAAAATCTTTGTGAGTGTAGATCAAAGCAAGTATAGATATAACAGATGTGAGGATCATTTGCTTGTACAGTGGCAGAAGTTGTTACCATATGAGAGAATTTGAAAATTAAGTGTGCCATTTTTACCCATGAATTGTACTGAGGCCAAACCATATGTAGTACACAACAAGGCTCTAATAAAATCTCTGAGGCTGTGGAAGGTAAAAGGGTCAAGAAACAATAAATTATACCTGAAGTATTTTCTATAAGCTCTGGAGGGTGAAGAGGGAGAGAGATGCCACATAGTGCGTGCTCTACAGCACAAAGGAGGCTCCAGAAGCCAGAGAGAAGACACATACTGAATATGCAAGAAGAGATTAATGGTTAGAGCAGGAGCAGAGATATAGTGAGTCATAGAAGCCAGTAGAAGCAAATGATCCATACATACCTTACATCAATCATATTGGCATCTTGGTTCAGACAAGATAGGCTAAATCCCTCAGAAAAGAACTAATATATTCTAATCTTATGGTTTCAGCACCAGATGAATTAAAAAAAAAAATGACTGAAAAGTTTATGTGCCCTGATAAGCCTTTCCATCAAAGGAAATCAGACCAAGTTAGAAACATCCAAGGTTTAATGGGTACAACAAAAGCAATTCTGGGTGACCCTTAGAAAGGCAGAAAGGGAATCACATGGCAAATATGTATACTAGGCCTTAAGTAACCTTATGTGTGGTCTTAAGCAGTCACAGGGAGGAGCTTGCCTTTGGCAGCTTCCTTGGGGGCAGGGCTTGTCAACAAGAGTTCTAAGAGAGAGGCTGTTGTTTGGGGGGCTTTGTGAGGCATGATCTGGAAAAAAAGAGAAGTTGGACTCTCCACTCAATAAATGAGGGTGTGACTACTCCTAAGTATATGCTGAGGAGATTTATTGCAGATATGAGGGAGAATTCAGCCAGAAGCATTACTTCAGTCTGAGAATTTAGAGGAAACACAGCTAGAAGAGTGAACTATGCCATGGGTTGGGGAAGCAAGAAAGGAGAAGAGGAAAGAGTGGCTCTGGGAGGTCAGGAGGAAGTCTGGGAATCAAAGGGCCAAAATTAATTAATTTTTTTTTTTAATGCAGGAAAAAATTTCAAGACTGTAAATAGACATCTGAGGAGTTAAAAATCCATATTGCTGACTGGAATTGTCAGCCTGAACAAACTGAATTTGAAAGATTGTCAGATATAATAGTTTGAATATTATTTGTATCCTAGATTTACACAGAAGTTTAATCCCTGTGATCCCCTGTATATGCTATTAAGAGAGTATAACTTTAATTCCACTGTGTTTAGAGGTAGTGATATTGTCACTATATTACAGAGTAAAAGGCCACTGGAGAAGACAGACTCAATTCAAATTATAATTAAAATTACTGTTAGCATGGCAACAGCCATAAAGCCAAATCAAAATCTAGCAATCCAAAAGGGGTTAGAGGTAGGGCTTTGAAAGGTAGGAACCACAATTATCTTATTTCTGTGGAATTCACAGCTCCTTGAGAATTTTACCCCCTCAGCTATCTCTCAATCCCTGTTACACAGCAATAAGCAGATTTACAAAAGTCAGAGCAAGAAGGTAAATACCTTGTTGTGCCTGAGTTGCAAGACTTCAAAAGGACCACCACAGAGCCAACTTGCCAATGTAAAAACAAAAGTTTCTTTTATTGGATCCCTGTTAAGGTCTTTGTCCTGCACTCCAATTACAGCAAGTGAAGGAGGAAGCTCCAATCCCTGATTACCAAGGGCATATAGGGAAAAACCACAAGCAAGGAGCTGTATATCTTGGCATTCTAGGATTGGTAAGGGGACATAGGGTGAGATAATCTTTTAAAATTATTGGTCAGCCTATAAGTGCTAAACAGCTAATGGTTGTAGAATGATGACAGAATTCATGGCAAGATATGGGATGTCTGCAATGACATCTAGCTCTTGTTAAATTTTACTACCATGCCTCCTGTTTGACTATGTCTGGGATGTTTGCTTTGAACTCTGCTATCATAGCACATTTATGGGCTTGAGTTCAGCCCCCCTGGTTACCATATGGAGGCCTGTTCTCAGGATGGTGTTGGTCCTGGCCTTTCACCTCACAGCCACCACATAAGTCATTTATTCTTTTTTTAAGTTTTATTTTTTATTTAAAAGTTTTTTTTTTAATTTTACATACCAACCACAGTTCCCCTTCCCTCCCCTCCTCCTACTAGCTCCCAGCTTCTCCCCACCCTACCCCTCATCCAGTTCTCAGAGAGGGTAAGGACTTCCACAAGGAGTCAATATAGTCTGCATATCAAGATGAGGCAGGACTAAACCCATCCACCACATGAAGGCTGAGCAAGGTATCCCTCTATAGGGAATAAACTCCAAAAACCCAGTTCATGCACTAGAGATAAATCCACTGCCAAAGGACCCACAATCTGCCCAAGCCACACACTGTCTTCCATATTAAGAGTGCCTAGTTCGGTCCCATGCAGGTTTACAACTGTCAGTCCAGAGCCAATGAGCTCCCAGTAGCTCAACTGTCTCTGTGGGTTTCCCCATCATGATCTTGACCCCTTTGCTTATATAATCCAATCTCACAGCATTAACAGCATTCTGGGAGGATGAAGACTGCTAGGAGTTCATCTCTTAGGAATTTAGGCTACAAACAGGGTTAGGGGGTGCTTGGCACAGAATGAAGGGTCTCATTTATTTATTTGTTTGTTTGTTTGTTTTTGAGTCCCAAATTAAAGGCTGTTGGGTTTAAGAAAAAAAGATATTAAAGATACAAGAAAACCCAAAAAACCAACCTACTCTTTTTATTACATGGCCCTCACAAGATCCTGCACCATGGTGTTTCGACTTTGAAACTCGGTAATTATTAGTCAAAAGTCTATTTTTATTTGTGTTAGTATAGAGTGCCTAGAGAAATTTGTTAAAGAAGAAAACAACAGCAGAACTGGTAACACAGTAAAAACTTTCTACTTTCTCTGTTTTTGTTTTGCTTTGATTTTTTACTGGCTCTTTACCATCTCTCTCATCCTGTCTTCTCCTTCTTTTTATAAAGCGCAAATAAAATCTTTGACTGCCATTTCTTATTTAGATGTTGCAGGCTTGGAGCACAGAGGTCACAATCCCTTTCAATGGGATGTGTCCTGGCATGCTGCTGTTTTGTCAACACGACACAAGGTGATTCAAAGATTTTAAAGGAAAAAGATAAAATGTTCCCTGTGTTACCACCTCTAACTAGGCACAGCAAAATAAAGGAGAGAAAGGAGAGGAGGGGGAGAATAGAGAGGGAAGAAAGTTGGAGTGTCTGCATTTCAACCCTAAAACTATCAATAACTTCCTCAAAGATATTTTAAGATCTAGAGCTTTTCAAGTGCAGTCTAGAAACTGAAATAGGTCAATTATTTTCCTGGTTGGTTCACACTTAGGTGCCAAGCACAAGGAAGGGCAATGTGCAACAGGATTTGATTCTGAAAAATAATATCAGAAGAGCCTTTCCAGTGAGTAATGGCAGTTGTCAATCAAACTGTAACCTTTGTCTTTCTCTAATTGTCACTGTGAGGCTGAGAAGTTTTTAAAAAGCAAAAACAAAAAGCTGCTTTTGCTAACTTTTTAAACATTAACAAGAAAATGAGTTTCCATTTAGCATCCGTTTGGAAGTGGAGAGCAGAAACTTTTACTTCACCCAAATGAATTTGGTGTATTCCAGGGACTGTCCTGGTTTGCTCATGTTGCTGATGTAGTTTTGTCTATTTAAAACAACTTAGAGTTATCTGGTAAAAACAAAGTTAATTGGGAAAATGCCTCATTCAAACTGTCTGTAAGCAAGTCTGCAGAGCACTTTCTTGATTAATGACTGATATGAGTGTGCCCAGCCCACTCTTGGTGGTTCCAGCCCTGGGCAAGTGGTAAGAAGGTGTAAGGAAAGAGGCTGAGTAACCACTTAGAGAACCTTAGAGAATGCCAGTAAGCAGTGTTTCTCCTTGCTTTAATTCCCGTATCCAGGTTCTGCCTTGCGTTTCCTCCATAATGGACTATAAACTGTAATAAGTTGTTTCTTCTCCAACTTGCTTTTAATAGTCATGTCTTATCACAGCAGTAAAAGCATAACTATACACACACACCAGTTACAGGAAAATCTGTGAATATAGGGAATACATTTTACAATTGCTTGAAAATAAAGATCATGAATATTTTAGTATTTAATATTCTAAGGTATTTTCTTCATTTCCAAAGAAATAACTCTTGAAAATTGAGAGTGTGTTTTTAATTACTCTTTCGCTGAGTCAATGGGATAAAATTACCCAATCGTTAAGTATTATAAAATAGTATTACAGCTTAACACTTGAAAAATAGCTCTCACCAAACACCTAAATAACTGACACATTTTCTATACCAAGAATCTTAAGCTTTAATTGTAAAATCATTAACTGGCAGCATTGTGTGTGTGTGTTTCTAGTTCTTGTGCATTCTCTCATCAGTAGGTGTGAAGTTTAAGGGGTTACTAATCTTGCAATCTCATTAAAAATATTTATAAGATCTAGGAAGTAAGCATTGAGAATATTTTTTCTGAAAATAGTTGAGAAAAACTTAAGAGAATTGTTAAGCTTTACAAGAAGAAACACATAATGGATTAAATGCACATTCTATCAGCTAAGAAACTAAAGCACATGTTGAAGGGAACAGAATTGTTTATTCCTTGCATATTGGCAGCATATTAACCCAAAAGCCAGTTACCCTTCATATCTCCTCAAAATAGAAAAATTGATGTTCTTCTATACTTGTATAGTACTTTCTGTCAGAATATTTATATCTGCTCAGTATTTAGAGACAAATTTGGTTTTATGGTGTCAGTTGTTAAAAATCAGTTCAAGGTTGCAAAGGAAGAGTCTACCATGCCAACTGAACCATCTGAACCAGGAATATTTTAATCCGAGCTCAGAAGAGTGAACACTGATGCAGGAATGTTTTTATTTATTCTAACCCAGGTGCAATTTTTCTTATTGGCTAGAGTCTGGCCTTATAATCTTTTTTCAAATGGCTAATCTGGAAAGAAGTGTTCCACAGCAAATGAAAGAAGGGAAGGAAAGAAGTCACTGTTCATGGCCATCAAATTCCTAGAGTAGAGCATTAGGACTTTGTACAAACAAATATTATACTGAATAAAAAGGACAAAAAGATTTTCATCAAAGTCTCATAAAATGGAAAAGACAAAGAGATTTTAATCCCTTACCCTCAATACAAGTTTTAGAGTATTTCATTAAAAAATTGTAAAGCACAACTCTCATCTCAATGGTGAAGGAGATCGTTTATTCTAAAGTAAAAACAAGAGTGACCTGAGCCCAGGAACACAAGTTTTACCTTCTCTAAATTCTGTGTTCCAATCTGGAAGCGGTTTTGAGTGACTAGGAGTTAGAGTCTCTGGTAGACAGACAAATAGGATAAACAAAAAGAGGGGCTTAACAAGGTAATTGGGGTGATGAGCTTTCAAGAGGGCTGCTTCTTTCTCACCCTTTTGAACTGAGACAAAAGCTGATAGCTTAAAACAAAGGATTTGTAGGGTATTTTGTCCCCAGTAGGCCATTAGCTTGTAGGCTGACTCAGCAAGTTTGAGGCCAGAGTAGGACATTTACACAACAGTTGTTTACCAACCCTCTGTTAGGGAAGACTCTTTAGACTTAAAGCCCTCAAGAAGACAATGGATTTTTTTTTTTTTTTTTTTTGCTTCCTTTGACCCTCCCCACCCTCCAACTTACAGAAGATCTTTTTCTTTATTTGTTTGCTGCATGTGTGTGTTTCTTCACCCACAATAAACACCTTAAACTGCCACTTCTGTCTACGGCTGTCAGTGATTCTCTAGATTTCCCTGCTGCACTCATAAATTTTTCTACACTTTAATTCTTTGAATGGTAGAGAAAACTAACCAAATCATTTTCTAAGCCCTATCATTTTCATGAAGAGTTTATAGTGACTGAGAAAAGAAGATCATGAATTAAGACACCATTGCAAACAGCAGTGAGATGGGGTACAGGAAAGCAGAGAAATCTCAGCTATGGGCTGCTGTGGGAATATGTTCTGATACTTTGTTAATATTTGTCTCTCCTATTGGTTTAATAAAAATCTGATTGACCAGAAGGCAGACAAGAAGTATGGTTGGGACTACCAGACTAAGATAACTCTGGGAACAGGAAAAGCAGAGAAGAAACATTAAGAGAGACTCCACCACAGATACCAGGAGAGACACCAGTGGAGACAGCAGCAGATACAGAGGAAAGAAGATAACCATGCTGCTCTGATAAAAGGTATCAAGCCATGGGGAATAAACAGCTTAATGGAAATAGGTTGAGTTAAGATGAAAAAGCCAGCTACCAATATGTCTGAGCCATACATCAGTCAGCATAAAATGAATGTAAGACTTTGTGTGATTATCTGGACCAAAGCAGCAGCAAGGATGGGAGTGGCTCCAAACCTCAGGGCTAGGCTGCAAAGTCCAGGCTAGAAATTTCCTATTACAAATGGTGCACTAACATGGGTAATGTACACCCACATTAAGACTTAGAAAGCTTTAAAAAGGGTTCTAGAGCACAGAAACAGAGCCAAAAGCAGCTTTCTAAATTCTGTCTTTCAAGTGGCTCTGGTACAGAGACTGAGAGGCATATGGGTTTGAATTACAAAATGGTGGGTTTGCTGCATATAGATTAAGCTGAAACAAGGCCAGTTCCTGAAGTCTCACAGGAACATGAATGTAAGCAACAAGCTGTTTACAACAGAATTAAGTTACTGAGTTTACAAGCAAAAAGAGGACAAAGTCAAAGACAGCTTCTTAGTAGCAGCATTTTATTGAGTAAGCTCTGTTTGCTGGAGGCAAGCAGTGAAGTGGCTCATTTAAGAGAGGATTCCTGACTTAATGTTAGCAGCAAAACACTTGTGAGTCTTTTAAGAGACCCTATGCCCAATTACTTAAATGGGGTTTATGAGAAGCAGAAAACAATGCTTTACTTGATATTTATATAGTTCCCCAGTGTATTGTGGGTCCTATCAGTATCTCTGCTTAAAAGCTAAACTCTATGAAGATAGACTGGGAGCTGGGTGAAACAAGTTACCATAGTGAAGCCTTTAATCCTTAGCCACACCTTGGAAGATTAATGGTGTGTGCAGAAACAGAAAAAAATAGAGGTAGCTGGATGAGGTCAGCCACCCGACCCAAGCAAAGATGTGGTCAGAAACAAACAAACAAACAAACAAAAAAAAAACAACAAATAAATAAGAGATATACAGTGGAGATGGATTTTAAAACCTTCTAAATAAATTAGAGTGTATTTAAAAGTATACTAGGCTTGAAAAAGGGAAATATAGAAAAAAAGGATAGAGAAAGTCCTTAAAAAAGAAATAGAGTTAAAAAAAAGTAATAAGTCACATAGGTATGGAAAATACAAAGAGTGTCTGGATACTATGTTATTGTCTTGTCTTTAAGTTTTTTGACTGAAAATTCAGTAGTATAATCTGCCAAAAGCCATTTTATTATAGAATGCTGCTGAATCAATCTAACTTATATATTTGATAAATGAGTTGGCATAAAAATTGAAATTAAAAAAATGCTATTTTGGAGAAGAGGTTTTCTTTTCATTTCCACAGAAAATGAGTTGTGAATTTATTCCTGGTTAAAGAAAATAAAGTTTGATTGAGGAAGACCCCTTAAAATTCTCCAATGGAAATGGATGGCCCAAGAGATTCAGCATTTCAGAGCACCTCTGTTGCAATTTGCTCTGAAATCTGTATCTAAAAACAGCTTCAAAGAGACTAGTTGAGATGGCCCAGTCTCACAGACTACTCTACTAAAGACTTGTCTATAATTCTAAATTTTTCTTAGGGTCCCCATGGTCCCCATGCCAGAGGCCCCATTCAGCAGAAAGTAGCTAAGAGAACTATGCTCACATTCCCCCAAAAATGGATTATGGATGTTTGTCTCTGTTTATAGTTTTGTTTAGAAGTTGTTATAGATAATGTAAAAAAAAATTATACAAAGAAAATTAGATTTTGGGCACTTGTTTTAAAACGAGGAGAATTGTAGTAGGACTATGTTCTAGTACCTTGTCCCTCCTCCTGGTTTAATAAAAAGCTGATTGGCTAGAAGGTAGACAGGAAGTGTGAGATGGGCTACCAGACTAAGGAAACTCGGGAATCAGAAGAGCAGAGGCACCAGGAAAGACAGATGCAGAGGAAAGAAGGTAACCATGCTGCTTTGAGAAAAGATACCAAGCCTCATGGATAACCAGATTAATGGAAATGGATTATTAAGATGAAAGAGCTGGCTAGCAATATGTCTGAGCCATAGGTCAGTCAGTATGAAATTAATATAAGCATCTGTGTGTTTCTGTGGGACTGTGGGTCTGGGCCACAGGCGGGACAGGGTAGAAACTTCTTATTACAATGAGCCTTAGAAGTTGTATAATGAATGACATGTTTGCCTTATGGGTTGATGAAAGTGAATAGTCAGCTAAGTTAGTACAATACAGATGGTTTTCATCTTTTAACTATAGGAAATTACATTCAACACAGAAATGGGTTAAAAAAAAAAAGTCTATTCATTAGTTTGAAGATAGGTCAAGATAATGAGTTAAGGAGGCTGTGGACCCACAGCATCCAACCTCTCCACATCACTGCAGTTCAAGTCAGACAATCAGCCTTTGTAGACAAAACTTTCTTCCAGGAATTCTCATTCACAGTAGAAAGTACATTCTTAACTCAGGTGAAAACTTTATCTTTTAATAGCTATTTTTCTTTAGTATAATAAACGTAAGTGATATGCACAAATGTAAGGTTCAAATCACATCATATTATGTATGTATTTATTAGTAATATATCCTACATACCAACATTGGTGAAAGGAATTGAATTTTATATAATTTTTAAGTCAGTAAAAATGTCCTTTTCATCTCTCCTAAATTAGAAAACAAACAAAATTCTAGGAAAGAAAAAAAAAGAGGGCTAAAAATATTTACCATCTGCCAGTTCACTCAATATCTTCCCTATGATGCCATAACTGCGCTGCCCAAGTAACAGTCTAAGACCCGAACTGAATAGTAATTCAAAGGGGCCATTCCTACATTCCTTCTATAGAGAACAAGTCTTATTTACACAAAGCAATTGGCATGACCTCTCTTAGACAAAATGTATACCATGGATGTTAACTACACTGAAACCATGATGAAAGTGTAGACTTAGGTTGTAATGTTCATTAAGTTTATAATGAATCATGAGGCGCTGTTAAAATATTGAAGTTTATATATATAAAATCCTGTTAGTATATATTAAATTTTATCTGTTAGAATATTTAAAACTTATTACTTTAAAAATTAGTTGTCAAACCTCTTATAGGATTCGATATAATTTTAATGAAGAGAGATTACAGAGACTGTACTAAAAGCTCTTCACACTTTTCTAAAATTGTTATTTAGAAAACCGTGTGAAGTCAAGGACATTAATGCAGCCTTAAGTACACAGCTCAATTACCAAAGAAGAAGCAGGATTTACATACCACATTTTAATATTCAGACCCTAGAACACTTGAGACCGAGGGGAAAAGGTCAGTGAGGGCCATCATTCATGCTGTTATGGTCACCATTTATATGTGTTGAGGTGAGAAAGGAGCTGGGACCAGGGTGGGAGAAACTTTCTCAGGCAGCTCTAATGTTCCCTTCTTACTCCTCAAGTAAAAACTTGCAAACAGTAAGTTCCTTAGAGGAAGGAATGTAATATAATCTCTCCATGTTGATAGCCTCAACAACATAGTTTTAGGACATTATATCAGAAATATAGACAACTACACAATGTCAAGTTTTACTGAATAACAATAAATTCATAAGGTATGACAGTTCAATGGCAATAACTTGAAAGATAATCCTACTTTATTGGTAACCTAGATGAAAACACAAATTCCTTTATTCCAGTCTTAACAAATAACATTAATTCTCATCACACAATCATTTACCACACAGTGTACATGTGTGTATACACGTGGCTGAGAGTGTGTGTATCAGTGAATCTGAGGTGTGTGTGTGTGTGTGTATGCATATGTACCTTAACGAATGAAATTTAAGGGTTTAGAAATTTTCATTAGAGTCTAAAGAGGTTTCAGAGGTAAGCATATAGAAATCTAAATAGTCAGTATTGATTAGGTTAAGTGTGGTAATTTGAATAAAAACAGCTTCCCATAGAATCATATATTTGAATACTTAGTCATTGGAGAGTAGCCCTACTTGAGATAAATTAGGTATGGCCTTATAGGAGTAGACATAAAAGAACTATGTCACTGGGGGTGGGCCAGCCCCAACACCTCATCCCTCCTGCTGTGTGCAATCTGGATGTAGAATTCTAAGCTTCTATTCTAGCACCTTGTCTCCCTATATGCTACCATGCTCCCTACCATGAAAATGGACTAAACCTCAAAGCTCCTGTTAGCTTCTAAAGCCACACCCTCCTCTGAGTTCTGACCTCAAGCCCCATTTAAAGAAGGATCCCCATCTGAATCTCTCTCTTTCTTTGTTCTCTTTCTCAGGAGTGCTCCTCATTTATCTATCTATCTATCTATCTATCTATCTATCTTCTATCTATCTTCTATCTATCTTCTATCTATCTTCTATCTATCTATCTGTCCGTCTATCTATCATCTATCCACTCCCCTTTCCTCTTCTATTCCTTTTTTAATCCCTTATCATGGAATAAAGTCCTTTTACATAGAAACATCTTCTAAGTGTCTTCTGCTACCTGCTTCTACCTCCACATTCCTAGAATGGCCTCTGTTTTCATAGAAATCCACTGCCAGATAACCAGATAATTTGTATTTGTACCATGTTAGATCTTCACCAAATCCCAACAGCTTCCAATTAAATGCTTGTTTTTAATACAAGCTTCCTTGGTCATGATGTCTCCTCACAGCAATAGGACACTGACTAAGATAACAAGAAACCCAAACTAATTTCTTAGAAATAAGTGGAGAAGGTAGTAGTGGTACTGAATGTTACAGGTTTGAAAGATGAGCTACAGAACTGAGTCTGGTTGCAGAGGAGAAAGACATCAGGTGATGTCTAAACAAAGAACAGGTAAGTAGATGGACGGACTGTAGATCCAGAAGGTTGAACTGGAAATTAGGGAGAAGGCAGTTGAGTAGACTTATTAACAGTGGTGACTGAGCTCAACTGAAGTCCCAGGGACAATTTTAAATTCTTTGCCTGACCTTAATACATGGAGTATCAAATGACAGGTCAGTGGGGGTTATTGTTGTCATAGTGTTCCACCTCCTTATGGGGTCCAGGTAAGAGTGTCATACTCCTTCCTCAGTCTGGAGTTCCAATAAGTTCTTGAACTTGATTTTGTTAATATGATTTTAATATGATCATCTGTCCCTATAGTACTAATTTACCTTAATAAATTTGAAGAGCTTTCTACTCTCTCAAAAATATGTCATTTATCAATTACTACAGTAATGGTACCATATGCCCACCAAGTCACCTACTATCCTCAAAATGGGATCACAAACTGTTTATAAAATGATGTTTCTCAGAGAAATGCCAAGGTCTGAAAAAATTGCTCTTTATGGAACTTGGAGTTACTTAAAACAGGGAACAACCTGGTCTCGATGTGTTAGGTGACACAGTAATTACTATGTTTAGTTTTCAGATGATTAAATAAATTCTTCAAAAATTTACAGTCTTTTGCTTTTACATAATATTTTGAGCACCAAGTATGTGTTAGTTAATATTGCAACATGTTATAAAATAGAAGACAGCTGTGCTTATCCATTTATAAATCAAATACATGAGCAATAAGAAAAGACTTTTATGAATATGAGAATACACATTAAAAGGAGACTTTTTAAGCTTAGTTTCTATACAAAAAACCACAAAAATTTTAGTATAGTGGTTCAAGTGGTTCAAGGTAATGAAATTCTATCTTCTAGATGACAGGAATATCAGGAATTTACTTATTTTCCTTGCATTGCCTCTGGATTAAGCTAGATCTAAAGGAAGCGTCAAAAAAGAAGAAATTACATTTAAGAAAGCACCCACTCTTAGGTTAGTGTAAGACTCAAAGTGCCTACACGTTATTGAGAAAAAACATCTCCCTAAGTTCTCCACTTTACATTGAATTTGATTTCTAATCCTAGTAGGGAATTTCAATGGGGAGAGGTAAATGAATAGCCTTAGAACTTAGCACGGATAACCTTCTTAGTGTGTCTGTGTGAAATGGGGGTAATTATACACTTGGATTTTCAGCATTTAAATGGACACTACTTGTACTGGTCTGGTCAAATAGTAGTCTACATAATTCATGTTAGCACTTTGCAGGTGTTACCAAAGTAAAACTTTGCATTTTTTATTTAAAAAGTTTTTTCCCATATATAACATTGCTCCTCCTCCCACTCCCTCCCAATCCTCCTTTAGTTTCCCCTCCCAATCCTCCCATCCCTAAGGAGGGCAAGGAGTCCCAAGGTTAGCATATCCTATTGAGGTAGGTCCTAGTCCTTCATCCTAGTATTAAGGCTGGGTTAGGTGTTCCTCTGTAGGGAATAAGCTCCAAGATGAAGACTTTGTATTCACAGATTAGAGCAGTGTTTCTTGACCTGTCAAATGCTGTGACCCTTTAATGCAGTTCCTCATGTTGGTGGTGATCCCAAACTATAAGTATTTCCATTGCTACTTCACAACTGTAATTTTGTTTCTGTTTTGAATTGTAATGCAAGTATTTTTGGAGGATAGAAGTTTGCCAAGGGGTTAAGACCCACAGGTTGAGAACCTTTAGATTAGAGACTATGGTTAAAAATAAAGAAAAAAAAGAAAGGAAAAATTTTTCCTAACACTATGCATTTCTACTCAGCTCTCAGAGTGCAAGAAAAGAATTGCAACAGCCACTCTAGAGAGATTCTGGTCCCTGTGTATGCAGTGAAGTGAAAGAAGAGGTGAATGGAAATGCAACCACAGAGGCAAAGCCATGGGTGTGGGCATAGCCAGACACTTGGTATTAAGTCAAAGCAGATGGAAACCCCCAGCTATGTCACAGTGATCCCAGGAATCTGAAGCTTCCTTTATGAGGTGCCCTTGGATGTGCAAGCAGCTCTCCCCCTGGCTGGGTCCTTGACATGGTATTCATGGGTCTATTGTGGATTCTAGAGAACTGTATGCATACTTGCTATATCCCAGAGAGTTTGTCCACCTATCTGTACTTCTCTACATATTTGGACCCCATTAGATGCATGCTGAGGCCAACAAGAGGCTAGTAAAGGAGAACTACATGTTTGTCAGTCCTTGCTCACTGACAGTCAGGTGGACCAGGCATCATAGGAGATGTTGGAGAAGGCGAGGAAGAATTGACTGGCTTTGAGTGAGGCAGATTTAGTAGTGCAGGCAGAGTTGGCCAGATGAAACCCAAAGAGCCCCCAGGTCTCCAAGCTCAAGCATACTTCTGGCTCTGAATAGTACAGTTGGTGAGGTGAATGGACACTCAGTGTGGTTTTGTGGGATGTTCTGCTCAGTAGCCTATACTATGTTGCCTGTGGAAGCTGGAGATGAAGTTCAGATGCCCAGTCTGGGTTGCTGTCTTCTACCACCAGCACTGCAAAAGCAGAACATGAACTTTTGCATTTGAGGGGGTTTGTTTATTTGGTTGTTTTTTGAGACTGGAACTTCCGTATAGTTTAGATTGGTCCTGAATTCTCCTGCGTTAGCTCCAGTCCACCTCAGGGTACCCAGCCGATGCATGAGTCCTTCTCATGGGGTTACAAAGACATCCTGATTAGAAGGATCCTAAGATCGTAAGATCATTCACATTTTTTCATTTTGTTTATTTATTTTTGATGTGTGTGTGCATGTATGTATAAATTTTGAGGCAAGATCTGGCTGTATTGCCCAGTCTAGAATTCATGAGCAAAAGTGATCCTTGGAGGTAAAAGGATAGCTCAACACTTAAGAGTTCTGACTCTTCTTCCCTTCCAGAGAACCCTAGATCAATATCCAATGCCCAGATAAGGGCTCACAACCCTCCTCTACTCCTGTTGTGGGAAATCCTGCATTCTCTTCTGAATTCTTTGAGTACCAGGCAGGCATGTGGTGCAGACATACATGCAGACAAACACTCATGCATGAAATCTTTCAAAAATAGTCTTCCAAAGTTTGGAGTTCAGTAATGTGTCATCATACCCAAACCCAGGTTTTGCATTTTCAGTTGGAGTAAATTTGTATTTGTTTGTTTAGATTTTGTTTCTTTGGGTTTTTGTCTGTTTGGTTGGTTTTAAGATGGGATCTTTCTTTGTAACACGGATTTGCTTGAAACTGGCTATAAAAAATAGTCTGGCCTTGGACTCACGGAGCTCTGTCTTCCTCTGAAATGTATTTTTTTTTTTTTGGCAGGGGGTTGTTTCTGAGAAATAGTTTCACAGCCCAGAATAGCTTCAAACTCACTATACAGCAAAGAATGACTGAATGATCCTCTTGCCAAATGGTAGAGGAAATGTTTCTCTCTTGTATGATTTATAATTGTTTGTCACTTTTGGGTTTTGCTAGACATTAAACCCAGGGTCTTGTACATACTATTCAAGCACTGTAAATCCAGTTTTCTTGGCCTCTTTTGTTTTGCTTTGATTTTTGATAGTCTCCTTATATAGTCTTTGAGGACCTTTGACCTAGCTTTTGTTAATTAGTAACATAGTATATTACTATCAGTGCAGAATATTGATATATGGTAAGCAGGTTTTATTTTATATATGCATGAAGGCAATTAGAAGCATGATGGAAGGCTAGAGCATTCTCTGATTCCAAAGCTGTACATACATTCATGTGTCATTATGCTGAGGGGGGCCTGGAAACAGTATGTGGAAAGGAACAAGGTAGGGGACATTGGGTAGAACTGCAAGGTTCTGGTAATTACCTTCCAAGCTCAATTATTAAGTAAGTGAGACTACCTATGTCAGGTGGCCTGTGGCTAGGTAATAAAAACAGAACATTGAGCAGTCATCTTGGTCATGAATTTGCTTGTGGTGTCACAGCTTTACACAGACTAAGGATATGCTGTACACTGAGATACCCCCTGTCCTGGTGCCTCTTTCATTAATTACCAGGTGCACTGAACATATAATAGGTTTTTTGTTTGATTTTTTTGAGGCAAGGTTTCTTTGTGTATCCCCTGTCTGTTCTGGAGTAAAGCGATCCATCTGTCTATGCTTCCTGAGTGCTGAGATTAAAAGTGTGTGCCACCAAGAAATAAATAAAAAAAAAACAATGAAAGAGAGAGAAAGAGAGACAGACAGACAGAGACAGAAACAGAGAGACAGAGACAGAGAGAAGGAGAAAATTTGCACCCCATGATGTATACACATAACGGAGGAGACCATGTAAAGGAAAGGATAAGATTAGAGTTATGCATTAGAAACCACCAGCAAGAACAGTCAACAATCACCAGGGGCTATACCAAGCAAGGAGATACTTTCTCAGAATCTCTTAAGGGAACATGAGCTTGCTGACACCTTAATTACAAACTTCTATCCTCTTAAACAGTGAGAGAATAAATTTGTACTTATACGCATTTTGTGGCAATCTACTTAGACAGTGCTGTAAAATTAAATCATGGTTTCACATTTACATTATACCCTCTGAGAAAGGAACAAAAAAGTGTGAGCCATATTTTGATGATTTCTATGGATAATTATACTCCTGACTTCCAAGCAATGAATTCACAAAAAAATACAGTTTGGTCTATTCTCAAACATGACCTGGCTATAATTAGTACCTTGCCACAACCTGAGATGATCTAACCCTAGAAGCAGAAATAGATCACCATAAATTATCATCTGCTTTCATTGCACTCTGAATTGGTGATAAGAAAATATTCTACTTCTAAAAGTCAAATGTATTCCAATGAGGCAGATACAAATACATAATCAATACTGACAAAACTGATCCATAAAGCTAACATATAGTTTGAAATATTTTCTTACCCCACCCCTATCAACTAGGAAAGAATTAGATAAAAAATCCCTCCAATACATCTGGCCACAAGTTGGTTATTCTGGGAAAACTCAAAGACAACTTTGTTTGGTAGAGGAATTCACTCACATAGTCTTCAAATAAAGGAAGCTGCAAGACTGCAGCCCTAGCTGATTAATGACCTTGCCTGGGTTCTCTTCTTACCACTAGACAAGTAAACTTAGCGGTAAATTCACCAGTCCTACAAAAGCCCAGCTAGCATTAGAAATGATCGAATTTAAATAACAATGCCTGGTACTTCTCATTCCTCCATGTCAGGAAACACAAAATAGGAATATTTATGTCATGAATGAGCTAAACATATTCTTAAGAATTCAGAGACCCAAAATATTCATGCACTGAAACAAAAGAGTAAAAGATAAAAAAGACTAAATAGTTTAATCTCAGTCACAAAATAAAATATCAGCTATGAATGTTTATATTTGCTCTTGGTATAATCAACTATTATAACAAATTTTTTAGAAAGTATATGTAAAATAACAAACCAAAGGAAAAGAAAGCAATTGAATATGAAATAACTACTATAGCCAGTGATATTTAAAATGAAAGACATGAAATGCACACTATTTTTGCTACATTCTTAAACAGATAAAAAACAGAAATGAACTGAAGATATCTGATAACTAATACCACCTTTCCCTGAAGGCATATGCAGCTATAATCTGAGACAAAACTCGAGGAAATTGAGCACCTAAACTGGAAAGACATTTAACAAGAAAAAAAAACAAAAACCAATGCTTTAATGCAATTTATATCAGAGAATTCTTAAGGGTTATATTTTACAAACAGTTTGGCCAAGCAATGTAAAGAGACAAATTTAATATATATATATATATATATATATATATATATATATATATATGGCAGATTTAAAAGTCACTCAGCTGTAACCTCAGTACTTGGGATAGGGAGCCATGAAAATCAGGAGTTTGAGGCCCTCCTGGATCATAGGAGACCCTGATTCAAAAAACACAAGTAAAACAAAAAGTGACAACATACTCAGAGAACTGGACCACCCAAACCCTCCCGATACACAGCTGAATAAGAGCTAAGAGCTGACAAAGAGCAGTCCCTGCAATTATTGGAGACACAATCACCTATTTCCTTACAAGTTACAAAGAAAATGGCATATCATCTATATTCTATTTTGCTCCAAAATCTTCATCTTCCACATAAACAGGAAGAACCATTAGACAAAGGCTAATTTAAAGATATACTACAAATACCTGTTTTCCAAGCACAACAAGGTCAAGAAAGGCAAGAAAGATATCTAACCTCTTAAACTATTCATATCATGAATATCCTGTTCAAGAGCCTACCCAGGTGAGTCCTGCTGGTACTCTTCTCTGTGCATCATCCACAAGCTCCAGATCTAGCATGAGCTCCACACCAAGCACCCCAGCCTAGTCTATGCTGCCACTACCCCAAACCCCTAGGCTTTGGCCAGGGAGCACATACTTCTCTCAAGCACCGAACCCTACTAATTTCTGATATCATCTCTGGCTCACCACTTTCGATCTCTCTATCTAGGTAGATCCTACAAATTTTATGTCAGTGTCCAGTCTGGTGATTTTGCCAGATCCTTTCATTCTCAAACCATCAACAATATAATCCCAGATTATGCTCAGGTCCACATCCAATGCTCTAACTTAGTCAGTGTTCCCACTCCTAACTTCTAAGCTTCCATCAAAGATATATCTTGTCCAAAAGCACCTCTTCTACCACCTGAAAACATTCCTGCACTTTACCTCTAACCTTTATATCCTGACAGGTCTTGCACATCTTGCACGAAAGCTTCGCCTAGTGAATTTACCTGATCACACCCACTACACACCGTCCTCAAGTCCCAAATCTAAGCTGAATTCCATATCCAGTTCACAGCTTAGTCTGTGTTTACACAATTACCACCCTCTAGGCTCTTGACAGAACTCCCGTGGTCTACAACCTATAAACTGTACCAAAAGTGACATCTTTCACACCAGACAAGCACATCATGTTTCCTCCCACCAATGTCATATTCCACTTGAGGCCCAATGTGGCCTACACTTCATTCTGTACTCTATTCCAACCTGCTGTGACCATATCATATACAGAACTAACAGAAGAAATCCACATTCCCAGATCTCCTTTCAAAAATGCAAATAATGAGAAATGTAAAGATTGTACTTTCTCTACAAAAAACTACCATCCCCATAGAAATATTCTCCAATAACAGTTGTGAATATGAATCAAGCCCGAGACCGGGTGCTCTCTGCAGAGTCCCAGCGCACTCTGGAGCAGGGGCAGGTAAACTGTGCCCCTGGCCACACCCACAGCTCCTGCTGAGGGAATATGCACGGCTCCCCACTATGACCTCAAACTGAGTGAACTAAGCAAACCAACTGCAGGGGTCTCTGAAAGACAGAATCAAACCCTGACCAGAGAGGTGACAGGAGACACACAAACCCAAGTGCCACAACTGACCAGGACCCATCTAATCGTGAACCACTGAAGCCATGGCAAACTTCAGTGCAAGAAATTACATAATAATACAAAGGACAACATGGTAACTCCAGAAGAAAGTGGCGATCTTACAAATACAAGACCTGAACTGAGCAATGAAGAGGAAACAGAAGGAAGCAACACCAAAAATTCCTTTTTGGTGATCATCAAAGCTCTAAAAGAAGATATGAAAAAAAGCCTTAAAGAAATAGAAGAAAATACAAACAAAAAATTGGAAGAGATGAACAAATCTATGAAAGAAACATGCCAGGAACTAAAAGCTGAAATAGAAGCAATAAAAAAGGCACAAAATGAGGCAAAGATGGAAAGAGAAAACCTGAAAGAAAAAGCTGGAACCACAAATACAAG